>JASDQU010013346.1:55235-72378 GCA_032191745.1 Picea mariana
TATGTCTCTAGATTTGACTTGGTTTTAATCCTATAACCAATCATAATCCAATATGAAACTAAATTTTATCTAAATTCATTCTAGAATAAACAAAATTTATATACTCTATGCTCTCAATCATTACATATCAATTTAAATCTTGAAAAAATAACTGAGGGAATTGTTACCTCAATTCTCTTCAACATGTATGCATTAGAAGCAACCAAATGCATACCTGCATCATTGTTATCAACCTACTTGATGCTACTTGATCAACTAGTATTTGTAGAAGCATCATTTTTATCATCATTCCTACCATCCCCATGGGTCTTCACATAGATGGAAGTCATAAGAAGAAGCAACATCTACATCTTCAACTAGGATATATAATTCTTCATGAATACATAATCCATCATTAGTCATACTCAATTTTCATAACAACATTATTGAATAATAACAGACTATTCTAAGTTCACAAGCATGCCATATGAATATATAAGCATGTACATATGCATCGATGCACATCCATATGCACCAAGTATGTACTGTCATCATTCCTACTAATGCATATTCCTTTCAAGTTCCATGGTATGATTCATGCACTCTAGTACCTTTATGTTTCAGTTCACTTATTTATTTATTTATTGATTGTATCTGAATTTATTCAGATCCTTATTGCCTTATGTACTCTCATTCTTCTCATCTTCCCTATTGTTCTCTAGTATAAACACTTTCCATCCAAGTTCCACTTGGCCATTCTACAATCCAACCAATGTGTTCTATTTGTAGCAGCTTCTCTTAAGCAGTCATATCCATTTACCTTTATGAAACATTCCAACATCTTGGAATGAGCTAACTCACAACATTCCATTACTCTAGTACCACAACATCCTTGAATCAACTTTTCCATAATCATTCCACATCCCTACTAATACTTATAGTTGTCCATTAGATTTCTCCATTTAACAATTCCCTGTGAAGCCATACTTTTCACACTCAAGACCATTCCCAATGGAAGTCTATTTTCATTCAATGACACCTTTCAAGTGAAAGAACATTCAATGTTCCATCCCTAATTCCTCTACATTGTATCATGCTTCCATTGTGAACTCTGATATCATAAGTGGCTTTCTCGCTGCAAGTAATTTTAAACAAGGTAGCTAATTCATAGCTAGAAAATACTTCCCAGACCCTCCTATGCTTGGTACATAAAGATGATTCATACATATCATTCTAAGCTCCTTGTTCTCTTTCACATAAAACTTGCAACTATCTACAAATCTCTACCTTCAATTATATGGAGTCTTACTTTTCCTTTCTATTCCCATTAATGAAATTATTCACCTGTTGGCTTCATTTCCTATGTGAGGATTCTTGTTTTTTTCTTGCAATTCATTCACACTCGGTAGCAGCTAAATAATAATCCTCGTGTTCCATTCTTCTTGAGTTATTTATCCAATTTTCATTGCTTTCCCTATAGCTCTTTATTTCCCCAACCAACTTCTACAAGTTTTTTCATTCTTCATGACTCTAATATCCAATCCTAGGCTTGAATTTATCTGATTATACCTCTAATTCTGAAAAATATTTTCAAGCAACATAATCTATGTTAACGAAAATGAAAGTATAAGCATTTCTAGAAAAATGACCGTAAAAAAAAGAAGTATGTGTGTGTGTTTGTGTGTGTATTTTCTTTTTAATTTTCCTTAAGGCCACAAGTCATCTTACTCTAAATTGACTATGAATTTTGTTGCTCAAAAAACGTTTCTGAGTGCATAACTGGATTCCTCTTTCCGAGAGATTTCCAATGACTATTTTCTTGCTCAATTTTTATTTCAGAGTAAAACATTACAACCTCCCAAAAATTTTCAGGATTTCATTCATTAACTCCACCTCATTGACAAGTGGCACCCATGCATCTCTCTATCACTTGTGCCATTCGACGGGGCACGAACACAAACATTTCCATGGCACCTGTCACCTGGTCCATCAGTCCTCGAAGCAATGGTTTAGGTCACTTCATAGCCTTTTTTTGTCGTTAGAGTCTTCTCCGTCAAAGTGCATCCACTCCTAGCTTCACTTCCCACTCTGAAATACATGTTCCAATGGCATCCTCTGGCATATCTAATGGTCCTTACAATTGAAAAAACAATGGCTCTGATTTCTTCAGAGTCTCCACCTGCAGGACGATTAACCCTCTCTTTTTCCTTCTCGCACTTGGTAATCAAGTGGAACCCACAAAGAACTAATGTTAATATCATATCTTTCCTTCCCATCATTCTATGTCTCAAATATATTCATGGATTCCTCCCATCGAAGTACATCAACTTCAGGCATCCAATTTTACTATGAATCATGAACTTCGACGATACTCACTGCAACTGATCTAGCGATACATAACCCATATAAGCCACTCTCTGATGTATCCAATAGTTAGGATTCGCTTAGAGTTCACAACTAATTGGTAGTTAAGGTCCATCCCTTTATCTCTTCTTACTTGTCCATGTGGGACCCACGACAGAATGATGAATGTCTTTACGTCGTGTTGTCTCACTGATGAATGACAAAAATCATTCCTTGGAGTTCCTCTTGTTGGATCCCAATCACCTAGATCCAATGGATGAGATTACTCCTCGACTAAATAGACAACTCTGGTTATCTCTCATAATTCCTCCCATTGGAGTGCATACCCCTCTAGGACTGTGACTCACCCCGACTAGGACCCCACCGATGAACAACTAAGATTCTCTCAGCTAGTAGATCTCATGGATAATATTTAAATCGAGGGCCCAAGGCCCTCCATTCCCAACTAGGTTCACTTATGTCCCATCAAACAACCAACTATCGATATGTATCATCCTCTCAGTACATAGATTTCCATGTTGGCATCCTTGTCACCTTGACCACCAAGCTGTCACACTACATCACTATGACATCACAATTCTCTCTCCTCCTCCTCAAAAAAAACTAGATCTATGGCTAAGATCATTAGAATATTTCTCTATAAATCAACGATCCTTCACTCTCAGAGTCCCTCCCATCAGATTGCCTCCACTTAAGGCATCCAAGGTTACTCCAACCCTCAGACTCCGAAAACACTCACCAAAATGGATCCAACAGTTCATATCTCTTTGAAGCCACTCTCTAATGGATCAACAACTATTGGAATCCCTCTTCATTGGTCTCCATGCAACCTTTCACTTAGACATCCCAATGGTAGTTCCCTTCGATCAATGGTGTAGGTTTGTCCATCCTTAGATCCAGCGGTCATCAGTTTAGGGAGACTAGCGAAAGGACTAACAAAAAAGGAGACCTCTAACTCACCTAACACAATCATCTACTAACACATGGAAATGAGGGTGTATCATAGGATGACAACTCGTAAATTACAAAGGATAATGATGGATTGATTGGACATACAGATTGGGTGTTTGACATGGCAACCAAAATTCCACAAGGTGTAACTCCGCAGGGTTTCGTGACTCTCCATGCTTCTTTCACATGTCACAAAGGTTTCATTTTTTTTTTTATAAATGGGTGATCATCTGCCTTTTCCCACATGCATGTGGGATAAATATTTACGGATTCTACAGATCAATGGTGGATAACCCACTTGGAAGCTTGATATACGATTGTTGTACGTTGGTTTCTTTTCTAGGCATACTATTAATTCAAAGGCTCATATCATGAAGGGAATGACTAGCTGGGATGTTGGGGCCATGATAGATCCCCTAAAAACTATTTCCAAGGTGATCTCGACATTGTTACACCTTGATGTTGTCTTATAGCCTTTAATTAATTCAAGAAATATGGAAATAATTTTTGTAGCATGCCCTTTCAAGGGCCAATTTTGTAAACTAGAGCTATAATACCAATCTATAACATACCCAATACATTAAATACCAAAATTATTTTCTTGGATACCGATCTGATATGTACCCATTTCCTGGGTACTTCCAAATTCACCCTCCTAGACTCATTACAAAATTTTGTTCCATTCTCTTGGATAAAGAAACATGGATTCAACACATGAAAACGACAGGAACATGTTAAAACATCGAAGAAAGGAACAATATTCCATGCAAAAAAAATAACTAGAAAGCATGCACAAATAAATACATTTCAGAGATAAATAAATACACAGTGGAATATACATTATACAGAACACACAGAGAACACTTATATTTTATATTAAACATTCACCAGTTGGATGCATACCAAGGATGTTCCTCCCAACCATATAAAATTTTGTTCCAATTATCACAATAGGTCAACCTCGATCTAGGGCTTTGAATCCACAAGGATGGGTCCTATGAAAAATCTAAAACACACAACAATTATATAACTAACTCTTAGGTTTTTCCAGCCACAAAACAATCCTAATTTCCATCTCTCTTTCTCCTTCATCCTGCACAACCCAAATAAATGAACCCCTTTCCCTCCCACGCAGTCCCTCAAGTTGTTCCATTTCTCTCCAGGGTTCCAGTGCTATTGGTAAGGAAATCTCCATGCTATAAACTCCAAGGATTCTCAGTTTTGGACAATTCTTTCCAAACTTCCATCAATCTCATACACAAAGGCATACATTCCCTTATGGAATTATCAATAATTCCTCACAACCATCTCACAATGGCTCTCCTCCTCCAACCATTCATTTCCATGCTCTAACCAAGAGAAAACGCATTGGAAATAATGAGGAAGATGAGTGATGGATTTCTTAACAATGAGTGAAGAACAAAATAACAACACCCAAACAACCCATAAGAAGATTTTATATGATTACCAAAACCAAGAACCACATGGCCTCCCCCCAAGAAACTCATGTAACCACTTTTCTCAATTAAAACCAATATGGTTAAATAAAATATAATAAAAATACTTAGGCCCCTTATCCCCCTCTTTCGTGGAATCATAGCCCCATATCTTTTGTCCTTGTCTTTTCTGCAACCAATGATGTATTCTATATGTGTGTGTGTGTGTGTGTGTGTGTTTATTACATTTCTAGACACTTTGGCCCCTTTCCAAGTTTACTGGCTCACCATCCTAAGTTGCATTTACATAATACATTCTAGTTCATAGGGGTTAAAATAGAGGTGTTTCACATAGTATTCCTAGTAGTCTAACAAACTCCACGACAAGTAGAGAGGGGATATCACCCTACTTTCCCCAATGCTACCTCATGATTAACTCTTATGTTAGAGGAGAATCACAACACACTCATTCAGATAATGGGTTTATACTCTTGCTCGTRACTTCTAGGTTTAGTTTTGTGGCCTTGGAGAATTTACTTTCCAATCCTATATCAAGGCCATAAATATTAATCTAGTATTGGTTTTCTATGAAGAAAAAGGTCTAATAATGTTAGAAAAATAGGATTGCGGAGAAATAAAATAAAAACAAAATGTGGAAATAAAACACATAAGATACACAATACAATAGAGACACATATATACGTGGTTCACCCAATGTGGGCTACATCCACCATAGAAATTGCCAAGTCCTTCCTTTTTATTATCAAGTAAATGAATGGATACAACCTACAACACACTTGCTATAACTTCCTCTTCTTTCTCTCACAGTATCCTCTCTCATAATACAATATTCACAATGATACATAGTTGCAATACATAAATCCCTCATAAAATAGGGTTTACTTCTAGGGATGAAAAACCCTAACATAACTTATATCATTAGATCTACGGCCTTATAATGAATGGTCTAGATTTACTATGAAATTAGAAGGAAATTTTTCCTTTGGAGGCTTCACCCTTGAACCCCCACTGGGGGCCTTCTTTCCCCCTGACCCCCTAGCTGGGGGGATGAGTACCCCCCAACCTTGCATGGGGGGCCAAGCCCCCCCTGCAACCACCCCCCCTCGCGTGGAGGTGTGTACAATATTCTGGGGTTTAAATTTTTCATGGGGTATAAACACGAACAAAAAAAAAAGACCTATGAAACATAAAGATAATCAAGCTCCACAACCAACAATGTCCCACTTAGAGACTCATCAAAACAACTCCACTGTTGTTGTACCTACTGGACTATACTCCAACTTGGACCTGGAAAATTTCTTATCTTCAAATTCATGCTTTAAGACCAACTGAAACTGAGTAGGAACTCAATTTATCCATAGTTACTCCCTTTGTGAACATGTTTGTAGGATTATGGCTAGTGTGTCTCTTTTCCAACTTCAAATGTCCATCTTCCAAGACAGATCATATGAAATGGTACCTAAGTTGTATATTCTTAGTCTTCGAATGGAATGTTGAGTTCTTTGTAAGATGAATGGCACTCTCATTGTGACAATACAACCTGTTATTCTCTTACTTATTTTCTAATTCCTCCATAAACCTATGTAACCAAATAATATGTTTACTAGCCTCTGCAGTAGAAACATGATCTACCTTTTTTTTTTAAAGTGAAACAACCTTTTTCATTTTTGAAATCCAACTTACTGTTATTACACCTACAGTAAAAACATACCCTTTGGTGCTCCTCCTACTATCTTTATCACCTACCATATCTGAATCAATATATCTCTATAGAACAATGTCTAAACCTCCAAAACATAATGCATGAGCAGTAGTACCTTTCAAATACCTGAGAATCCACTTTACTACCTCCCAATGTTCATTACCTGGATTTTTCATATACCTACTCGCAACTCCCATTGCATGTGCAATATTTGGTCTTGTGCAAACCATCACATACATCAAGCTACCAACTGTTGATGAATAAGGGACCCTGGACATGTAGTCTATCTCCCCCTCTATCTTGGGACACATTTCTTTGTTTAATTTTAAATGGTTGGCTAAAGGTGTACTAACTGGTTTTTCATTCTTCATTCTAAACGTCTCCAACACCTTCTCTATGTACTCACCCCGAGACAATGTCAAATTGTGATATTTCCTATCTCTTGTTATTCTCATACCAAGGATTTTCTTTGCAGCACCCAAATCCTTCATCGCAAATGAATTAGATAATTTATTCTTGAGAACATTTATATCCTTCATATTAGACCCTAGAAAAAACATTTCATCTACATATAATAGCAAGATAATATACCTTCCTTTTTCTAGACTTTTAAAATAAACACAGTGATCATAATGACATCTACTATAACCTTGTTTTGTCATAAGCCTGTCAAACTTCAAAGACCACTGCCTTGGAGCTTTCTTTAGGCCATACAAGCTCTTCCTCAACCTGCATACCAAATTTTCCTTCTCTTTGAACTCATACCCCTGTGTCTGCTACATATAAATATCTTCCTCCAAATCTCCATGGAGAAAATATGTTTTTACATCTAATTGTTCGATATGCAAATCTTCCACTACCACAAGACTTAAAATAGTCCCAATTGAAGTCATTTTAACAACAAGAGAAAATATTTCATCAAAATCTATACCTTTCTTTTGTGCAACCCCTTTACAACAAGTCTAGCCTTGTACCATTTTTTGCCTCCATCTTCTTCCTTCAACTTGTAAACTCATTTATTCTACAATGCTCTTTTTCCTGTAGGAAATTGAACCAAATACCAACTCTGACTATTTACCAGGGAATCCATTACCTCTTTCATGCTCCCACTTCTTTTTAGTGTCTACCTGCATTGCCTCTTCATAACATTCTGGTTCACCAGAATCAGTCAACAATAAATAATACAATGAAGGAGAGTATCATTTAGGGGGTATACTTAATCTAGTATATATTCTAACAACACTTGAAAGTGTCTGAGGTACCTGTTGCTCCTGTTGTTGTACATTTTGATGTTTTGGTTCCTTTGGAATTTCTTTTTTAGTGATCTCATCAAGCACTATGTATTTTGGTTTTTGTTTTTCTTGTTTCTTTCCCTACAACTAATATTTGTACATGACCTTCTCATTGAATATGACATCTCCACTCCTAATGATTTTGTGATTTTCATAATCCCATAAGCAATAACCAAATTCATTGACAATGTATCCAATAAATGTACACTTCTTGGTTTTTTCCTCAGTCTTTGTTCTATTTTCTTTATCAATATGGACAAATGCTTCACAACCGAAAGTCTTCAAAAAAGAATAGTTTACCTTTTTACATGTCCATGCCTCCTCTGGAATTCTACCATCCAAAGAGCTTGAAGGTCCTATTTTTATTAAGTAAATAGCATTATCTACAACATCTTCCTAGACCTGTAAGGGAAAACCAACATGCAATCTCATACTCCTTGCACGCTCCATGATTTTCATGTTCATCCTTTCTGACACACCATTTTCTTGTGGTGTTCCTAGAACTTTCTTCTCTCTACGAATCCCATGGTATGAATAGTAATCCTTAAAATCCTTAACAATAGGAGAAAATATTTCATCAAAATCTACACCTTTCTTTTGTATAACCTCTTTACACAAAGTCTAGCCATGTACCATTTTATGCCTCCATCTTCTTCCTTCAACTTGTAGACTCATTTATTCTACAATGCTCTTTTTCCTGTAGGAAACTGAACAAATAACAACTCTGGTTATTTACCAGGGAATCCATTAACTCTTTCATGCCTTGCTCCCACTTTGTTTTAGTGTCTACCTGCATTGCCTCTTCATAACATTCTAGTTCACCAGAATTAGTCAACAACAAATAATACAATGAAGGAGAGTATCGTTTAGGGGGTCTACTTAACCTGGTATATATTCTAACAACACTTGCAAGAGTTTGAGGTACATGTTTCTCCTGTTGTTATACATTTTGATTTTTTGGTATCTTTGGAATTTGGTTTTCAGTGATCTCATCAAGCACTGTGTATTTTTCTTTTTCTTTTTCCTGTTTCTTTCCCTACAACTAATCTTTGTACATGACCTTCTCATTGAATATGACATCTCTACTCGTAATGATTTTGTGATTTTCATAATCCCATAAGCGATATCCAAAATCATTAACACCGTATCCAATAAATGTACACTTCTTGGATTTTTCCTCAAGATTTGTT
Source organism: Picea mariana (assembly GCA_032191745.1). Classification (NCBI taxonomy): domain Eukaryota; kingdom Viridiplantae; phylum Streptophyta; class Pinopsida; order Pinales; family Pinaceae; genus Picea; species Picea mariana. Next base: position 64,171 of record JASDQU010013346.1, read on the forward strand.
CTATTTAATTTATCAATATGGACAAATGCTTCACAACCTAAAGTCTTCAAAAAATAATAGTTTACATTTTTACATGTCCATGCCTCCTCTRGAATTCTACCATCCAAAGAGTGTGAAGGTCCTCTTTTTATTAAGTAAATAGCAATATCTACAAAATCTTCCTAGAATTGTAAGGGAAAACCAGCATGCAATCCCATACTCCATGCACRCTCCATGATTGTCATGTTCATTCTTTCTAACACACCATTTTCTTGTGGTGTTCCTAGAACTATCTTCTCTCTATGAATCCCATGGTATGAATAGTAATCATCAAACTCCTTAATGCAATATTCAACTCCATTGTCTGATTTGAGAAACTTCAACATTTTTCCTGTCTCATTCTCAACCAAAGCTTTCCATTTCTTAAAAATATCAAAAACATCATATTTTTTTCCATTGCAATAAACCCAAGTTTTTCTAGTTGCATCATCAATAAAAGTAACATAATAACGAGATCCACCAAGAGATGATACCTGAGTTGGTCCCCATACATCTATATGCACAAGCTCTAACCTTTCTCTCTTCTTTTCTTTTCCGGATCTGAGAAATATCACTCTCTTATGTTTTCCATAAACACAATGCTCACAAAAACCCAAATCAATTTGTTTAAGATTGGGAAGCAAATTTATTTTGTGAAGTATATGCATCCCCTTCTTTCTCATGTGTCTAAGCCTATGATGCCACAGTGTTGTATCCACTTCTGTAAAAGATAAATAGATAGAAGAGTCAGTATTACCAGTACATAAATACAATGTACCTACCTTTTCTCTTTTTTCTATCACCAGTGATCCTTTGGTAACCTTTCACACCTTATCTGTAAATATGGATATACAACCTTCACTTTCCAAATTCCCTGTTGAAATTATATTTTTCCTTATATTTGGAACATGTCTTACCTCTTTCAACAACCATTGGTTTCCATTACTTTGATTTATTTTTACCTTTCCCATTCCAACAATTTTGCATGGTGCATCATCACCCAAATGAACCTATCCAAGATCACCTTGAAAATAATCTAGAAATTTTTTCCTATGGGGTGTGGCATGAAATGAAGCCCCTGATTCTACTACCCAAGACTCAGAAATTTTATCTACAGAAAGAATCAAAGCATCTTGTAACACATCACATGTTACATTTGCTTCCTGATTTTTCTCCTGTTGTCCATCTCTTTGTTTCTTTGGAGCTCTACAACCTTTTTTCATATGTTCTTTCTTCCCACAATTCCAACACTCTATCTTTCCCAGTCTGGATTTGGATCTTCCCTTCCTAGAATTCACACGGTTCCCTGAGCCCTTTCCTCTATCCTTTTGTCTTCCCCTATTTCTCATGTTTAATGCATCAGTCGATGTCTCACCTGTACTTTTACATCACATTTCCTCGCTAAGGATAACACAAACAACATCATCAAATTTTAAAGTGTTTGAATCGGAGACAGAGTGAATTACATCCATGACCAAGCCATTCCAACTTTCTGGCAATGAGCACAAGATTAGAAGAGCCCTAACCTCATCATCAAAGTCCACTTTTACAGAACTTAGCTTATTAGTAATAGTATTAAATTCATTTAAATGATCTGCAACAGACCCACCTTTTGACATCTTCATATTAAATGATCTCTTCATTAGAAATACCTTATTGGATGTCGAGGCTTTAACATACAATTTAGCCAATGCATCCATCAACTCCTTCGTTGTGTTTTGTTTCGAAATATTAAAAGCCACCGACACTGCCAGGTTCAATCGTATCACTCCTAGTGTCTTTCTATCAATAACCTCCCATTCTTCACCCTTCATGGCCCTCAACTTCTTTGATATTCCACCGAATGGTAGGAATAGATCCTTCTAATATAAATAATCTTCCATATGCATCTTCCATAATTGGTAGTTTTGGTCATTAAATTTCTTGACCCTAAACTTTCCATCTTCCGCCATTGCTCCCACTCAAACCAGGAACCCTCTTTTCCAACGAGTTGTCTTTCGCTCTGATACCAGTTGTTAGAAAAATAGGATCGCGTAGAAATAAAATAGAAACAAATGTGGACATAAAAAGAAGAAGATACACAATACAATAGAGACATAGATATATGTGGCTCACCGAGTGTGGACTAGGTCCACCAGAGAAATTGTTAAGTCCTTCCTTTTTATTATCCATCAAATGAAGGGATACAACCTACAACACACCCTTTGTAACTTCCTCTTCTTTCTCTCATAGTCTCCTATCCCAGAATACAATATTTACAATGATACATAGCTGCAATACATTTCCCTCATAAAAGAGGATTCTCTTCTAGGGAAAAAAACACTAACATAACTTCTACCATAAGATATGTGACGTTATAATGAACGATCCAGATTTACTATGAAATTAAAATATACATTTACAAGGCAATTTTTCCTTCAGGGGAAAGCCCCCCCAGCAACCCCTTTGCATGGAGGGGTGTACAATATTTTGGGGTGTACAATCTTCATGGGATATAAACACAGATGAAAACAAAGACCTATGAAACATGAAGATAATCGTGCTCCACAACCAACAAATAAATTATAAATTAAGTTTTTTGTCTTCTTAAGTTGTTGATTGTTCAAGGGAAATGGATGTAACTTCAATGATGTTTTCAGTCTTTCCAATCCAAAAGAAGAAAAAGTATGTATACCAAAGTGCAACTTTTTTGTTCAATGAACTCTATCTAAGGAAAGGAAGAACTCTTTTTCTTTTTATTTTTTTAAAACCAACAAGGAAACCTCAAATTTTCTCAATAACCACTCAAGGCAAATCAAGCAAATAAACAATATCCTCACATACTAATCACAACAATCTAATATTTTGAAACACTCAAAATATTTACCTTAGCACACTTTTTTTTCATTCTGAAATTCAATCTTTCCTTAATGTAATCAAGGAAATAAACATGCAATTCAAACTGGAAAACAAAAGGTTAAGGGATATATGATATTGGTAGTGAAGCTACCAAGCACACTCCATTGTCTATACGAGAGAAAAAACCCAAAAATTGGAAAACGATTTAACAACTCAATACATGTAAATTGAATATGAAGGGAGCAAAGACACACTACCAGATCTAAAAAGTCTTACTAAAGATGCAACCCAGGTCACTACTCACCAGGAAACAATCTATCATCAACAAGCAATCCAACCAAAAACACTCAAACACCTCAAATTTGATTTGAAAACACAAACAACAAAGATAGGATCAAAAAAGGACTAGATATAGGTTACCATACTTCTAACAGACTTACAAGACTAGGTAAGTACAAATCTAACAAAGCACAATTCAGAGAATTTGAAAAACGTTGTGGCCAACAAATTTCCAGAGCGAGACCGTTAGGTAGGAGGATGCAGGTTGTACGCAGGAAGCTTATGATTGGTCTCTCTAGTGCCTAAAGGAAGAGAGTGATCATTTACAAAATTGGGGAAAAAAACCCAAATATGGCTCCGATATGACATATTTGAGAGATTTGATCCTTCTATGAGTGATGAGAAAGATAGAAAACTAGAGAACATGTTTTAGAAGTGAAAAGAGAAAGGAATAATAGAAGACTAAGGAAGTATCAAATAACCTTCCCCAATGGAGTCACGTGATTTGTTGTAGATAAATCCCCCTTAAGGACAGGTGAGCACTCCCTTAGATCTACCCATGATCAGAGACGGACTGTGAGATACAACAATATGACACTTTCCCTAGATATAATATATTTTTTCCTATTTATGCTAAGAGAGAGAAAGGCATACCTTATTATTCGATGATTATCCTTACGTACCCTGGTTGATGCAACTTTAGAGATCTATCTCCAGCTCCGACCACCTATTCCTTGCACACAAGGAGACAACAAATATCTATCCTCAAACCTCTCCAAGCATTAGGAAATTGTAAATCTAGACTAGATCTAATTTGATCTACTCAATGCAAGACTAGATCTATCATCTATGATTGAATACAACAACATTGGAAGGGGAATACCATGTAGATCTATATTCCTAGATGGAGAAAATGTACATCAATCATGTAATTACCTTGAGTCATGACTAAAGTCCTCCTAGTTTCTTTCTCCAACTCCTCCTTAGCCCTTAGACAAGCAAGGCTCACTTGATATGAAACTAATTATTGCAGAAGAGCTCCTCTAAGATTTATGCAACATAAACTTCTAGTAGATTCTTCCTCCTCCTTCCTTTCAAATAGCTTCCTTATATGGATTAATGGAGGAGGCTAGGGGATGCTTACAGATCTCTAGAAATTAGTGAACCTCGACTTTATTGATAGTTCCTGAGATCATATCATGAGAGAAACAACTCACCTAGCATTGATATTCTCGTAACTCACCAATTCTAGAAGGTTACAGGCTCGGTGGTCACAGACTGCAATGGTGTGCCTAGCGATCGGGTGCATATCATCTATGCACYGGTCACACTCTGCTAGTGGGACAGAGAACGACCTCCCTCAAAATCAGTTAAATTCAAAGGTAAAATAGTGTGTTGTAGCAAGGAAACATCAATGGGCCCTCCATCTGTTGCTAGGGTGKAAAATAAGGCTATARCAATGAGGGACAAGGCTAGCTTGGTTTATTGGCCTACCTCTCCATTCATCTCTCTTTTTATATGGTAGAAAAAAACCTTATCGAAATGGGAGAGAATTTGTTTGATTCGTTAGACAAATGTGCTAGTTTGCCCCCCCCCCAATCAGACTGCTTAGGATATCATGGCATGATCATGGCTCTAATAACCAACACAAAGTCCCCCAATGTTATTAATGTTCTGAAACATTTTTCCTTTATAATGAAGAAGCCCCTTCATAACGAATATACCTCATCAAGATTCTTTGAAATGTTTCCAAGCCCCTAGGAATATTAAACAACCTTATTTTCACCCAGATCATAAAAACTCCCCCACACCTATCACCCCTTTATTTATTTAATATTAATATAAAAAAATAAATTTTAATCATATTTAATACTTGGTTTTTAATTTCTTACTAACCCTACAATATTACACATAAAAGTTATCCGCTATCTTAAATTTTCATTCCACCTCAATACTTATCTTCCTTCGTATAAGTTTTAAAATATGTGTATTTATTTAACAAGTAATTTGAAAATATCAAGCATCAACTTGAAAATAAATTTCAAAATTAACAAATAATTAATCAAACTAAAGGGCNATCAAGATTCTTTGAAATGTTTCCAAGCCCCTAGGAATATTAAACAACCTTATTTTCACCCGGATCATAAAAACTCCCCCACACCTATCACCCCTTTATTTATTTAATATTAATATAAAAAAATAAATTTTAATCATATTTAATACTTGGTTTTTAATTTCTTACTAACCCTACAATATTACACATAAAAGTTATCCTCTATCTTAAATTTTCATTCCACTTCAATACTTATCTTCCTTCATATAAGTTTTAAAATATGTGTATTTATTTAACAAGTAACTTGAAAATATCAAGCATCAACTTGAAAATAAATTTCAAAATTAACAAATAATTAATCAAACTAAAGGGCTAAAAAAGGGTATATATATATATATATATATATATATATATATATATATGCAAAGACGTCATTTCACGTGATATAAAGTCAATATAAGGTTTGGATTGTAAAGAATTTAGATAGGTATATAAATATAGGGTGTGGAATGTAAAGAGATTCTAGATAAATAAAAATATTATTTTAAATGGTTGATAAGAAATTTTGATGGAGTAATGAGATGACACATTTTACCGATTAAGTTTAAATCATTGCGCCGAAAGGTACTTTTTGTCTCACAGATAAGAAAATTTCATATAATTAGTTGCTGTCTAATTAGTTAGAAAGTCATAACTCGAATAGTAAAATGTGAAATAAGTCCTAACTCGAATAGTAAATAGTGAACAGTGACATGTTGATGATTACAAATTATCCATTAATTACAATGGTATCATTTTCTGAATCAATCTATCATAATATTGCTGTTTTCTCTATTATCCTTATCCTATTGTCAATTAAAATTAATTAAAATTTCGTGGTAATGGTATGATTTTCTAAATTAATCTATTTTATTATATTTATTGAAATTTGAGGAGCAATATCTACTTTGTTATACAACACTAAATGTTATGACTAATAGTAAATAAGATATTTGATCTGAATTTTTTTAAATCCAACTATTTATAAAAATCACAATATTTAATATTATATAGCAAGATGGATATTGATCATGGTAAAATCCTCTTATCCCGAATAAATATATAAAAATGAGGTTGGTTAGCTGTTCTACAAAATGAGTTTTTCTTCGGAATCCAAGAAATATATATTTAAAAATGAAGTTGGTTAGCTGTTCTACAAAATGAGTTTTTCAATCCAAGAAATATATATTTAAAAGAATCATTATTTTTTGTTGTTCAAAATCCATTTTTGAATGAAGAAATAAATTCAGCATACTGAAAAACTCCTAGAGCACTCTGATTTTACAGAAATAATCACTTAAATCTATGAATTCTCATTTGCAAATATGAGATGGGACCATAATAAAATGAATATTGACTGTTTTAAAATCGTCTTAAAACACTAATCCCAAATAAACATAGAAATTCTCTCATTTGCAAATATGAGATAACATTAGGGTTGGAATTTCAAATCCAATTAGCCCATCAAATTTGACGGTTTCCACAATTGTTATGCCCGTTTTGAGGTATGGAAGGAAGAAGATCGACCGTTTATCAAAATTTGTTAGGTATTTGACGGGCAAATTGCCTCATGACAGGCAAATTGCCCGTCAAATTCCATCCCTGGATGGGACATGGGACCTTGCTGGGGGGCGTTTGTGTCCCGGTTCATAATAAAATAAATCTTTGAATGACAGATTTGCAAATATGAGATGGGACGTTGTTGGGCCGTTTGTGTCACAGTTCGTATCGAAATAAATCTTCAAAGACTCAACCCTCCAGTCTGATTAATCATGTATTCGTATTCGCCGACAGAGGAAAAGAAGCGCAATAAATCCCAGAAAATGTGAACGCTGGACTTCAATAAATTTGGCAATCAGCGCCTCGAATCCGCTTCGTCCGTGACCACGGGGTGTCCGGAAGGTGCGCCCACCAATTAAATAGAAAATGGTAAAAGCATTGTATTCGTTTGTACGTAATGCTTGTAATGGTGTCCTAAGGTCGGTTGGTTTTGAAGGGCTAACAGTCGAATGTGGGGTCGCGATACAATTGAATAAGTTTCAAATCATGCGCTCCATCGGCCCATCATTCTCGACTTTTCTTCCGCTACAATTCTCGCCGTGTCCCCGGCGTAAAGGAAGGGCTAAATTTCGCGACCAGGCTTTAATTATATTTTAAGAATGAGTCTCGGAATATTCTCGTCTTTGGAGTGCTATAAATTGAGACGCAAGCAGTCGAAGGCATTCTTCCCCGGCTCTGTGATCTGTTTTGCTTTTCTTGAAAGTAATCCAACCAGGCCTCCGATTTGGTATATATATGTGTAGGTCAGTCGGTTTTAGAGTTGTTCTTTCTTCATTATGTGAAGTTCGTGTTTGATTTCGAATATGTCCAACGTTCCCCGATCTCTGTGCGACGTCTGTCTGACTCTGTTCAGGTTAGCCATTTCCGTGGCAGATCCCTGGCCCTTTTCTTTCAGACCCTCCCAAATTTCCTACCCCGGCTTTGGCATCTTCTTGTAGCGTAAATCGGCCCATCGCATGCTGTTTTGGGTAGCCTTTTCGGCCCTGGGATTCGGTAATGACGTACACTAGCGCTCTGAAATTGAATTCTGGCCGCCCCAGTATTCTTTCTGGAAAATACAACTTTACCGTTGGAAACCCTAACAGCGGTGCGGCGGTGCATATGGGAGGCGGCAGCGCGTGGTTGTCCAGTCAAGGCAACGATCCTCATCATCATATTCATCGCCCTCATTTCAGAATGCCCCATTCACTGCATTTCCCTCACTTCCATTTGCATTTTCATCATCATGATGCGCACGGTGGCTCAAAGAAGGAGGGCCACGATTTCCACAAGGACGTTCCCAAGGGCTGCGTGGCCGTGTATGTGGGCAGTGAAGGAGAACAACAGCAGCGTTTTGTAATACCGGTGGTGTATGTAAACCATCCATTGTTCGAGAAGCTTCTCAAGGAAGCCGAGGAGGAATATGGATTTGAGCAGAAGGG
>JASDQU010013346.1:80689-92537 GCA_032191745.1 Picea mariana
TGTACTAGTGTACATGGATAGGGTATGTGTGCATAGCTAGCGGACACATATCTCATATATGTACTAACAATAAACAACCATTGCCTCTAGTGCATAGTTCCTATATGATCACCAAGACATGTATGACAACAAATCAAGTAATGCATCATTTAATAATCCTAACAAACAAAATTACACCAATTCATCAATAACTCATTATCACACTTAAAATATCAAAAGGAAATCAAAGAGGGTTTTAAACATGGCAGGAACCAAGTGAGTAAACAATAGTGACATCCCTAATCCCCAATCAGTATTCTCAACTAACATTGAAGCATCCTTCCTTCCTAACCTACTTACATCTTCCATCCTATCCTTTCCTCTATTGGACTAAGCTGGGGCATCAACTATATTGACCTAACTCCAGATAGAACCTATAAGTGGAAGTGTCATACATCTCGAACAAGCTTCCCCAACAGGAAAATAGCAGTCACCATCACACATCTAGGGGAGCATGACTTCACACAACCCTCCCACGACTCTAGGTTTCAGAGGATAATCAGTGGGAAATACCTCCACCCCTCCTCATAGAACTAGGGTCAACACCCTACATCAAACCATATTGTGCAACTACTATTCTTAGAGTCACGTCATAAAACATCCACTCTGGGCAAGCTGTGCATCTTGTCAAAACCACACTTACCATAGATCATAGTAATATTTTGAATCATAAATTAAATAGTAAGTACAACTTATAACATACAATATCTTCTCAATGTCTATGACATCCAAGTTACCTCAATACTATAGTCATTTGGCTATCACATAGCTCATCAACATGTAGGTTAGTTCACCAATAACTCATATTGATGCAGATACATCACAAATTTATCTAAGAATCCATATTTTCATTGACGCTCAATTAAGAAATGTATTCCTATTTACATAATGCATTGCATCTGTTATACATTCACAACATAACTTGAATTGGTATACATGTACCGAACTTACCCATTTTAATTTTCATGTTTAAACAATCAAATAACTATCTTTGTCATGAGAATATATCATGTAACATACAAATAGGTCTAGATGTACACATCTCAATGTCTAACAAAGTCTAACTGACTCCAAACAAATGCTTAACTTTGAATTATTAAGATCCGTAAACAACAATGTTCTAACTACCTAAGGTCAAAATATGGAGCATTACATTGTAGCCAGAGAATTAGGGAGTTGGATATTCCCTCAGGTTGTAGCTTGAGAAACTAGGGGGTTGGATCCTCCTTCCATTTGTAGCTAGAAAACAAAGGAAATTGGTTCTTCCAATGAATGTAATTCTTAAATACATATAAGAAAAAAAATTATGCGATTTTCTCCCGCTTGGATTTCCACATAAAAACATTGGTGTACTATGTATGTGTATGATTGCTCATTTGTTCATTGTTTATTTACTCTGAAACTATTGGATGATAATGCTACAATGATATAACACTTGCATTTTATGGTTAAAAATGATTAAATTTCTCTATTACTGATTCACCCCCCTTCTCAGTAATCCGACATTTGGTTTCAGAGCCAATTCCTTCAGGAAACAATTTAACCACTGGAAGGAGATCATGGATTATTCTAAGAATGGAGTACCATTGTTCAATGGTTAGAATGGTTTAAAGTATGAGATGTGGAGTGGAAGGACGAAAGTTTTTTTTACAGGAATAGTGGTATTATATTTGGCTATCATTCGTTACAGAATATGATAGTTCAAAAAGGGAAACGACTACAACCAAGAAGGAATTGAAGAAGAATAACAAAATAGAAATGGATTTCATCTGGGAAGGATTACCTAATTTGGTAAGAGAAAAGGTTGGTAAATGTTCATCAGCCAAAGAAATTTGGGATATGTTACATGATATATATTCTTCACCCATTGCAGATTCAGAAAATGCCAAAGAATATGCAGGTACAGATCAAGAAGAAATATGTTCACCATGTCAAACATATTCAGAAGATGAAGAGTACATAATAAACAGAGGTATGTTGTTTTTATTTAATTGTGAAAAGCACAGACATCTTGAAATAGAATTCCATGAGACAGAAAAACTAATTGAAAAGGAAGAAAATTATGAAGAAGAATTGATCAGTGCTTTAGATGAACTAAGAAAAGAAAGAGAAGAAAATAATTCACTCAAGAAGGAATTGATGAAACAAAAGAAAAGTGCTCACATTTTTGAAGAATCCCAACAGGTCATCAAGAACTTAAGAACTAAGCTAGAAGAATCCAGAAAGATCGAAGAAAATCTTAACGATCAAAAACAGTATTTGGAAGCCAACATAGCAGCACAGAAGAAGCATAAATGAGAGAGAAGATATTGATAGATCATCTCAAGGAAATAAATAACGATCTAAACCAACTTGAGTCAGAGTTTTCTCAATAAGAGAAAGTACTTGAAGAATAATAATCACAATAAAAATTCAGCTTGAAGAAATGAAGAGAACATAAAAAGTCATGAAGTTTTAGATATTAAATAAAGAAGAAGAGGTTGAGAAGCTTGAAGAATAAGTTGTCACATTGAGAAGTGAAATCGTCAAGATAAAAAAGAACGTTGAAGAGACAGAAACATCTGTATCAGTTGTAGAGAATGAAGAGGATCACTCTAGGTTGCTAGAAAAGAAGAATGAAGAAAATAGAAAGAGTTATTCATAAGTACTCAAAGGAAGGAATCATGGTCAACCATAATCTAAGAAAACTATTGAAGATATGTCTTCAATAAGACCATCCATGTTCAAGACACAAATAAGCTTTAATCATGATCATGATCAGTGAAGGAAGAAATTTAGAAGGACCACACCATAAAGAAGATCATTCACTCCTAGGTATGCAAATTTATTTTATGGTCATTATTTTTATTGTACTATTTTTGGACATAAGGTTGCATATTGCAGGGATTATAAAATAAATTTTCAAGAAAGAAATGTCTATGTGGCCCCACGTAACATTGAATGTTAGAAATTTCATAACTATTGACACATAGCTAGTTATTGTAGAAGCATGATCTATACTTCCATGAAAGAGAACAATGATATAAGATATAAGAAAGTATGGATAAGAAAACATGAAGAACATGTGAACAAAGACCAGGTCCCAGAGATCGCAAGATTGGTAATAAAACATGATGAAGAAATTATACATAGAAAAAGAAAGTTGTCAGATATAGAAAGGTTTGGAAAACAACTAAAACAAAAGAAGGAAAGGTAAATAAGGAACGAGTTTGAGAGATTGTACTTTCAGGCATTGTAGCAAAATATGAATCCATAGACAGAAAGAAAGAAGTCAGATCTCAGAGAGATGATGAATCTACCAATGAAGATGATGATCAATACACATCAGAGCAAGAATTGTTTTGAGCCATCCGGCTTAGAGACTCCCAGGTAGCATGAATATTAGATAGGGGGAGTCTGTGCGATAAATGTGACAAACCAAAGAACCATCCTTCAAGAAGCTTGCAGAGTTTGATTAGATAGATCCAGAGAAGTTAGTTAGAAGAAGTACAGTTTGATAGTTGTAGTAGTGAAGACTTCATGATAGTATCGTAATAAATGGATAATCATTATGGACAGTTGTGTGGTAGAGTCTTACAAAGTATGGACATAAATGGATTTGTAAGAACACTTAGTAGGTTTGGAAAAATATATGACAGTGGCCGAGAGCATAGATTCATAGATTGGTTCAAAGAGTGGTTCAGAGACAAAGGAACATTATGGATGTTAATTACACAGAAAATGGATCGAACAATGCTAATGAATTCCAAATTGATAGATATTTTTTGGACACATGCAATGCATACAAAATTTCACATTCAAAATAGAGTAATGCTCATAAAAAACAATGACAAAACTCCCTACGAGCTATGGAAAGGAATACCAACAAATGTGAATCACTTTAGAGTATTTGGAAGCAAATGCTACATCAAAAGAGAATATGGAAGAATGGGAAATTTTGAATCTCATGTGGACAAAAAAGCACTTGTTGGTTACTCAAGTACAAGGAAAGCATACAAGTGTTACAATCTGAGGTTGAAAAAAGTTGTGGAAAGNCAATGTAACAATTGATGAAACAGGTGGACGAGAATTAAAGGAAGAAGAAAATGAATCAATGGAACAACTTTACAAAGAAGAAGTAGAAGGGGAATATGAAAAAGATCAGAAAGAATCAGAAGATCAATTTCATCAAGTGCCTCGAAATACACCTAGAAAACGAGTACAAAAGAATCATCCTCCACATCAGATTATCGGAAACAAAGATGCAGGAGTTGAGACTAGAAGAAGAATATGTTCACCAGAAAAAATTCACCTAACACTCTTATCTATGATTGAACCAAACAATTTTGAAGAGGCCAACAAGGATGAATTCTGGAATAAGGCCATGGATGAATAATTGGATCAAATAGAGAAGAATGACACTTTGGAATTGGTTCCAAGACCAAAGAATAAGAAAGTGATTGGCACAAAGTGGGTTTTCAGAAATAAATTGAATGAAGATGGATAGGTTAAAAGGAACAAAACTATATCGGTATGTAAAGGATACACACAGGTTGAAGGAATTTAATTTGAAGAGACATTTTCCCCAGTTTCCATAATGGAAGCAATTTGATTGATTTTAGCTTATGCATGCTCCAAGAATATTAAAGTGTATCATATGGAGGTGAAATCAACTTTTCTGAACGGGGAACTTGAAGAAGAAGTCTACATTGAACAACCAGAAGGATTTCAGTTGTCAGAGAACACAAATTATGTGTGTAAATTGAAGAAGGCCGTGTATGGTCTAAAACAAGATCCTAGAGCATGGTACTCTAGACTAGATAAATATCTACAACATGCAGACTTCAGAAAAGGAAGTGTAGACAACAACCTCTACATCAAGGTAACTCAAGATAGCATTTTATTAATTGAATTTTATGTTGATGATATTATTTTTGGAAGTATTGATGATAGGTTAAGCCAGAAATTTGCAAAGGATATGCATAATGAATTTTAATTGTCATTACTTGGAGAACTATCCTTATTTTTGGGTCTTCAGATATGCCAAAGAAACCAAGGAATTTGTATTTCTCAAACTAAGTATATTAGAGAAATGCTAAAGAAGTTCGGAATGAAAGATTGCAAACTAGTTACCACTCCTATGCAAACTAGTTGCAAGTTGAGCAAAGATGATAATTCAAAGTCTACATACCAGATGAAATGCATATCAATGATTGGTAGCTTACTATATGTGACAACATCTAGACCAGATGTAATGCAGGAAGTTGGACAGGTGGCACGATTTCAAGCAGCACCAAGGAATCACATGTCTTAGCAGTGAAAAGGATTTTCATATATCTCAAGGAACAAAAGAGTTTGGATTATGGTATCCAAAAGGACAGGATCTATCACTTATTTCTTACACAGATGCAGATTGGGCAGGTTGCATTGATGACCGATGAAGCACCATTGGAGCAACGTTCTACTTGGGTGAGTGTTTAGTATCTTGGCTAAGTGAGAAAAAATCATCAATATCCTTATCTACAGCTGAAAAAAAATATATTGCAGTAGTAGGATGTTGTACACATGTTCTATGGATGAAAAAACCTTTGACAGATATATAGGTTGAGTATGATGAGCCCATTCCAATATATTGTGATAATACAAGCACCATTAGTATCTCAAAGCACCCGATGATGCACTCCAAGACAAAACACATTCCAATCAAGTATCAATTTCTACGAGAACAGATTTCAGAGAAGAACATCAGAGTTGAATATGTGGGAAAAAAATAACAAGTGGCAGACATCTTTACAAAACCGATTCCAAAATAATCCTTTAAGTATCTTCGCCAGAGACTCAGAGTAATTTCTACTACAAAATGAATTCTTTTGAATGCTTATCTTATATGTCTTAGATTTACACGAGGAAGCCCCATAAAGAGGAAAGTTCAGGATGGGAGATCAGTTTTAGGAAGAGTTCAGTTAGGGGGAGCATCCATTGATACCTTTTCCATTGATGACAAAGGGGGAGATATTTATCATATGCAAAGGTAAATGCTTGGAGAAAGAGAACAGATGCATGGTTCCATGGGGAACAATGGTCAGAGGGGGAGCATGAGTGATATGACTTCAATATTTCATCAGAGTGTTTTTATCAATGCCAAAGGGGGATATTGTTTCTTATTTGGGTTGGTTTTCATTGATGTCAACCCTTGAAGAAAGTCCGGTAGCGAATTCCGGAAACACAAAGGTTTGGGTAATGGACCCAAGATTGTTTTATGTATAATGGTATGATTTTTAATATATTTGAAGATAATACTATTCTATATGCATAGTACATGTCATGCCATTTCTGGTGGTATGTGGAACGTCACATAACTCCTTACAGTTAGAGAGTTATGGCCATGTGAAGTTGGAGAACCCTCACGAGTCATCTAGAAGCCCCAAAAGGTCAAAGTAGTTAAAGTGGTTGCAAAGAATAAATTATTTAAATAATAAATTGAAGTGATGAGTGTACTATAATTCAAAGTGGATACAAAATAAATTATTTAAATAATAAATTTAATGGATAAATTACTAAGTGGACAAGTGGTTAGAAGTGGGTTAGCCCTAAAATAAGCAAAGTGGTTTAAGATGGTTACAAGGTAACCCCTTGAGGAAGAAATGAAGTGATGAGTGTACTATAAGTCAAAGTGGATACAAAATAATTTATTTAAATAATAAATTTAATGGAGAAATTACTAATTGGACAAGTGGTTAGAAGTGGGTTAGCCCTAAAATAAGGAAAGTGGTTTAAGATGGTTAGAAGGTAACCCCTTGAGGAAGCTACATAAAATTATAAATAAGAGGCAAGGGTGTCTCATTTAATTACACTTGAGAATATTGAATATCTACAAGTGAATGAGGTAACCAAAGGATATATAAGGCAAATTTCAGAGGGAAGGTGAAGTAAAGACGACCGAAATTCAAGGGAGGATAAATTATTTTGATGATGCTTTCTAAGGTATGTTATTTACAGGTCATCTCACCATTTTCGAAATATTTGTTTTTCTAGAATGATTCATACCAATGAATATGGAGGCCATTTAGGAAAAATATCCAATTAGTTGTGATAAAAATTTCATCTTGTGGGTCATCGTTTGTTTGGAGTTACACTCCGTGGAAAATAGGGTTTGTGGCTAGTCCTGAAACTAGTCTAAAGCAAGTGTTTCGGGTAAAAATGTCATAAATTCTTCATAATAGATCCAAATTCAATAAGAAAAAATGTATTGGTTAGAGTATTGTCTGCAATATTTTGTGTACCATTTTCATATCCATACAAAAAATATTACGTGTGGGGCACGCTCTACAATTTCGCTCTCTAGAATAATCTAGAATTCAACAAGTTATGCCATTTTTGCTATAACTTCTTTTATGAGAGGTTCCAAGTAGTGAAAGCTGGAGGAATTGTATAAAGACACTGAAGAACATTGTGTACTATTTTCATATATTTATTCATTAAATGTACATAATTATGATTATTTAAACTTAGGGTTGTTGACTAATTCAAAATTAGTCATGTGAGACTAAAGTAAAGTTTGATGAAAATGCTAGTCTCTTGTTGTTAAAGTTAAGGAAGGTTTGCATGTATGTGATCATATATACCAAGTCTATTATAGATTTACAAATCAGATTTGTATTATGAAATTGATGAGGGCTTTTGGTTGATGGTACATGTTAGGTACATGGTTGAGACAAGTAGTTGATGAGTTGGCACATACATGAGGTGTATAGTTGATGATGTTGGTACATCTTGATGAGTAATAGTTTATGTGTATTTTATGAATGATTGGTACATATTTGTTGCATGGTTGATGCACTCATTGATTGTACAGGTTGAGTTACAAGTTGGTGCATGGTTGATGCACTTGTTTATGGTACATGTTGATTACATGTTGTTTGGTACAAGTTGCTACAAGTTGTTTGGTACAAGTTTACAACAGTATATCTCACAATGATAGTGTGGCAGTGGTTCCATCATTCTACTTATATTTCATGGAGGTTGGATGGGGCAAGGATAGGTGGTTGTATCCACCTTCTAGTTGTAGTCAGAGAACATACGGGGTTGTAGCCTCCTTCTGGTTGTAGCCAAAGAATTGGGGAGTTGGATCTTCCCTCAGGTTGTAGCCTAAGAAACTAGGGGGTTGGAGCCTCCTTCCAGTTGCAACTGGAAAACAATGGAATTTGGTGCCTCCAATGAATGTAATTCTTAAATACATATAAGAAAAATAATTTTGTGGTTTTCTCCTGCTTGGGTTTCCACATAAAAACATTAGTGTATGATTTCTCATTTGTTCATTGTTTATTTACTCTGAAACTATTGGATGATAATGCTACATTGATATAACACTTGCATTTTATGGTTAAAAAGGATTAAATTTCTTTATTATTGATTTACCCCCCTTTCAGTAGTCCAATAGATATTTCCTATATATGGATGAAATCTTATGGATATCCTTCAAGCGACACTTGGAAACGTTTTCTCCATATAATAGTTGGATGAGTCATAAAAGAAGTTCAAGATAGTCAACCAATATTCTAGTTGTTTCCTATTTTTTTGGATCAAAGATATTTTTGTAATCTAAATAATGAAAAGTAGGATCAGATAACCAATTTTTGGTTCTAACCTAAATGTATAAATCTCTGTGAAATATTCGATGTAAAGGGTTCTTTTTTTTGGAGGCCCGAAGGACTATCTTTTGAATAAAAAATTTCAAGTTTTGGAAGAATCAAACTTCGATGTTTCAGTCTATGTAATTCTGTTTTCTATGTTATTTCCATATTCTTAAATTTCTTCTTAAATGTGTCTATTTCCATGAATGTGATGATTTAGTACGACTACTACCATCATTTACTAAAAATGTATCTTTAAAGGTTTCTTCAATATATTGTATGCATTAAGAAGGCATGTGATTGAATGTTATTATTCCTTTTTGAACAGAAACAAAAATATTCTTTTGCATTCAAATCTTAGTCTGGCTTAGATACAAATTTTATCATCATTTCTTTTATCTAAAAGTTAAATAATATTTATCATAGATACACTATTTCACTATTCAATTTTGTTTCTTCTTATTTATTTTGTCATCATATTTACAAATTTAAAGGTGACTGAAACAAAGAAACTTTGTCTTCTAATATTTATCTATCATATATTCTAAGACTAGTAAAATAAGCCCAAACAAAGCAACAAAACACCATGTTCTAAGACAGATCAATCAAAACAAAGTTAACCAATTTCATGGATTCCTTGGCATAGTTTTCTAGCCAGAAACATCTCAAGGATTACAATAGAGAAGAAAAGGAATTATCTAGTAGGGATTCATTCTCATTGAACGAGTTCCAAATCACTATTTTGCCATCCATTTGCAATCTTCCTCAAGAATGCTTCCTTTTATATAGGTCGATGGTATATGTGAAGTCTATGTCCATTTGTTTTTGTTTTTTAATTTGTGCGGGACCTGTTGGCTACACGATTAACCTGTGGCTTGAGAAATCGCGACTCAGAGGCATCTAAGCCGTCAAAATCACCCGGGGATCGCACCCAGCCTGAGCCACACCAACCCTTAACATGGTTGGATTTTTTGTCCCCGCAGGTTTCGAACCGGTGACTTTAACATCACGGAGTGGCTTAAAAAAACACTCCATCACCGACTATCCTACACCTCGGGGACACAAAGTCTATGTCCATTATCCATTAGAAGAATTTTTTTTTCATATACGGTACATATTTTGATGGCCCCAATGTCATATATTGTATCAATCTCGTATGGAATGATCCATCTGGTGAAAAATTTCCCTCTGAAGTCCTTGAACCTGGAATCAAATAGTAATTCCTGGTCTCCAACTTTGAACTTATTTTTCCTGATAAACTTATCATGTCATCTAACCCTTTGGTGTTTTATCACCATGGATCAGTGTAGGGAATCCTGTTGTAGCTCATCCAACTCATTAATTTGAAGCAATCTTTGTTTCTAAGCCTCTAATAGGTCCAACCCAAGTTGTAATTCTGTTCTAGGTGTCTGGAATTTTGTGTCAATGAGAAGTAGTACTATTTTCCCATATACTAACTCATAAGGTGTGCATCCTATAGTGGTTCTCCAGGTTGTTTTGTAGGCCCATAAATCGTCGGGGAGTCTATCATCCCAATCTTTGAGGTGCAACCTGACAATTTTAGTGATAATATCCTCAAGGGTATTATTAGTCCCCTCTACTTATCCATTTGATTATGGGTGATATGGTGTTGTTACTTTGTGCTTGATTTTATACTTTATCACCATAACAATTTTATTTTGATGGAATCCAAGTCTTGAAATTTGGCGAGGAGCTACATCGATGTGGAGATGCGATAGTTTGGAGGATCGGGTCACATATAGCAAAGAAAGGGATAAACATAGCAGAGACGTGGAAGTGATGGGGCTCGATGGGCCATAGATATTGAGCATCCTAGATCGATGGTCAGGAGACATATCAGGGGAGGAAAAAATGTGAAGGTTAAGCACTAGAGAGTGGGATGGGGAAAATACTGTGGTTTTAGCCCACAAACACGTGGCGCCACCAGAGGCATATCAGGGCGAAAAGAGGTCTATCCAAAACCCTTTTTCCTCACCCTCGATATCGAAAAGAATGTATAAAAGGAGGGCCCCGATCATTATTTTATGATATTTCAAATCTTTTGAAATTTTGAAAATTGGCGCAAACACTATGTCGAACTGAAGCTCAATAGTGAACCAGAATCATGCATTCTCCACTAATTCAAGTGTATTTTTCATCATGGCCATGAATCCTGTCATTTTATTTGTAACAGAGAAGATCCTACCTCTAAAGAAGAATCCCTAATTGATAGGGAATCTGATATTTTTGACACAGATATAATCGTCTCACCCATTTCTGTTTCCAGAGCCAATTTGTTAGACAATGTCGGGAAATGAATAACCTTCCTCGAAGTGGCCCAAGCATCCATAACCCCCTCTATCATCAAAGTCGCGTTCCCTTTCCCAGAGTTCATAAGATGGTGTGCAGAACAATATTCACAGGAAGAAAAGGTCATTTTGAATAATTTAGGGTCAGAGGTCTTGTGCGGAATAGATAGCCCATCAATTTGACATGCTCTTGGTACAACAAAGTCTTCCCCGACAGTGTCGTAGCCCTTTGAGGAAGAGAAAATAATCACATTTTATAGGGAGTGCCCCCCACCAAGGTCAAAAAACTATTTTTGCAGACCATTGCTAAGCCCCAATATCATTTTGAGAATCTGTCATTGCCTATGGATGTAAGTGTCATGATTATGGAGGTCCAGTGGGCTTGTTCCATACTTATTTAGATTTTAGGATTAGATAACAACAAATTTGTAGTAGAGGTCATGTTGGGTTTTTTGTTGACCTTTTTTTAGTTGGAGTCCAGTCAATCAATCTATATCATCATTGAATATTTCATCGCTGATAATGTGCACAAACAATTGGTAAATTTCCAATCACTAAGACACTTCAGGTATTACGCGTGTTTGCTGAGAATGTTCCTGGAAACAAGTAAGATGAAATTCCCTGAAGCTGCATTCATCTCAACTGAATGCAAAAGGATCACAATGCTTATTTTTATAAATAAGATCATGTCCATGTTTTATAGCCTAATCTTCAACACGGGCTTTCCAAGGGTTTTAAAAGAAATGAAAATCTCTTTACAACCCAACCCAGAGAACAGGGTAGGAGATTGGATGTTGTTTATGCATTCTACTATAATTTGGGTATATGGTTATCAAGAGGTACCTTAACGTTTACCTATCTTCTTGACTCCCAGATTATTTTCCCTAG
>JASDQU010013346.1:117560-148158 GCA_032191745.1 Picea mariana
GATTGAACTTAACAACTGATTGATTTGCAAATCACTTCACCTCCTTGTGTTTCACGATTCAGACTATTAAATAGTTGTGGCAAGGATGGTAGAGGGAGGAGGAGAGTTATCATATCACCAATATGTAAAGCAACGTGTGATAGTACAAAACATATCCTGAGTGAAAATTAATGTAATGTCATTTTATCTCCATATTCTGATTGTCTATGATTAAGTGTGAGTTGAGTTGTTAACGAAAGTTTTGATTCTATGTTTTGAAATGTAAGTGAGAGTAATGTGTGTGTTGAAGACAAGCCTCCTATAGACTTCAACAACTAACCTATTGAAGCAATGAGGGCCCACTGCCCAACAAAGGTCAGCCTCTTCGTAGATTAGCATTAGCATTTGTTTTCTAGTAGTGTAAACATTAAATTAGCTAAATCTTTAACTCTGTTAGATGATAGCAGTATAGCTTAGACTGGGATTTACATTATATAATTGCTTAGAGATCTTATTTGCTCTATTTTTGCATATGCCCTATTTCTGTTCTCATGAATTTGATTTCCTTGAGTGATCATAGATGTTGGCAGCAATAGTCAAAACTATTTGGATAAGAACTAGTGAAGTTGATTGTGAACCACAACAGAACCAACATATTGACTATTGAACTACCCATGCTATGCTTTGATGATTGATGTGTGATTTCCTTTCAGAAGTGTGGATTGCATAGTTAGTTTTCTAGGTCAGATAGAAGATTTGATCTATAAAACCAATTCCATATCATACTTGCATGTGCCATAATGGAATGGATAGCCTCTTTGTGAAAGACAACCAAAGAGCATTGCAGTTTGCTATTTTGATTTGTTTCCAGCATGCATAATCTAGTTTAATTCTATACTCATAACATTAGAAATTAGCTTTCTTACTGGTGTCTTGTAACTCTGTTGATTACAAATCTTGGATTGATAATTAATGAGTGCATTATACTAAACATATAAGTAGCACAACATTTTGGCACCATTGTCGGGGCGTTGCAAATGGTAGGAAGTGATTTTTAGCTTCGATTGTTTGCATAAATTTCAATGTTTTTAAAAGGCTGCTTGAGGGAGGAGGATAAAATGTTTAAGATGTGAGTGAAGAGCCACGCGACCACTAGAGTGGGGTTCTCCAAAGCCAGGTTGCCTTCTTACCTTCTAGATAGAATTAGGATTTCAATTCAACTAAAAGATCAAATTCCATTTTATGCATAGATATAGAGATAACAAGGGTAGATTTGTAAGCTCCAAAGATTCAAAAACAAACCCTCCCACTAATCCAACTGACACTGGTGTAGGAAAAATTTCATCAACAAAAAATTCAAGGGGATCCAGCGAGGCTCCAGAAGGAGAACCTAAAATGGAAGAATCGGTATTGGGACAGGTAGAACGTGAGTTTGTTGAACATTTAGGAGACACAGAAAATCCAGTTTCTGAACCATCCATCAGTAGAATGGCAGAAGAAGAAGGAAATGCATCTACAGAGACTGAAACCTTTGGGTTTCCAATCTTGGATATTTCTATAAAAATCAACATGAAGAATATCCCACTATCCTCGTTACCCACTTTCAGAGGTATGTCAACTGAAGACCCAGATTTATTTTTATTCGAGTTTGACATATTATGTAGAAGCCATAACTACTCAGACGATGCCTAAAAAATTAATCTTTTTCCTTCTACAATGAAATATTCAGCCCTAATATGGTTCATGAGCTTAGGAGAAAATACAATCCTCTCTTGGGATCAAATGAAAGACACATTTTTACGAAAATACAAAGACTATTGTAAGGATAATGTTAAAAACGACATTTTTAAAATGCAGCAAACAGAAGATGAAAGTCCTGAAGACTACTTAGAAAGGTTCTTATACAACTATCAAAAGTCAAAACTATTCACCACAGACCCAGCTGTAGTAAGAACTGTATTCTTGAAAGGTCTCAAGGACGATTACATAGAAGTTTTAAACTTGTTGAGTTTAGGAGATGTACACCAAAAACCTTTATTAGAAATTGCAGATTACTATAGGAGATACTCAAGAGGACAAGCTAAAACAGGCAAAGGACCAAGAGATCCTTTTAGCAGAAATACAAAACAAAGTTTAGGGACTGTCACCAGAACTGAGTTAGGAAACTTATTGGAGAACTTTAAAACATACATCTTGAGCACAATAAGTAACCAATTAGATACTCTGAAACTGAAAAAGAAACAAGAATAAGATGCTTTAGCAATATTTTTTCATAGATGTCGAAAGAAGCACAACAGCGAGAAATAATGCCCATTAAATGTCATAGAAATTTGCGGTTTGTGTACACTAGAAAACCCCACATCTGAATGTCCAACCTTGCTTGAACTACAAGCCATGTATAGGGGAGGAGGAGTCTCACAAGAACAACCATACCCTTCTAGAATACCTTGGATAGCCCAAAATCCCAATACATTTTATGATCCTAATACACAATATCAACAACAACAATGGGGTCCTTCCCCAATGACTTATCCACAATGGACACCTCAGCAAACTCAGCCTTGGCAACAAGGTTGGGGGGGACCTATGTATGGAAATCCCTCTTACCCTACATATCCATAGTACCCTGCAAACATTTCCCAATTACTACCTGGATTCAACCCACCATAGATGCAAGATTTACTCCCACCTCTTATTCAACAACAATTTACAACCCCCTTGAATCCTAATCATCAACAACAAGTATCTATAAATGCCAATCAACAACCACAAAACCAAGCTGCCCACAATTCTCCAAGACCAACAACAATCCCTGCCTAGCCAATCCCTAACCCCAATAATCGACCCACCCACCCTGTGCAGAATACATAAGTTCAAACCTTTCCCACCTATGAAATTCAACTATGATCAGGGAAAGTTGTAAACCAATCAGATCATGCGGTAATAATTTAGGAAGAAAATGATAATCATTTTGAGGAAGAAAACACTCAAACCACCCCTACAGAAGAAGAGGCCTCTCCTCCTATCCCAATCACTTCTCAATTTGTATGAGTACCCCAACAAATTAATCTTCCACCTTACCCCGAAAGACTATTAGTGAAGAAACCCGACCCACCCTTGCACAGAGATATAGAAGATGAATTACGAAATGTGTGCATAAAAATACCTCTGCTGCAAGCTATTAAAGATATCCCTATATACGCCAAAATTATAAGGGATCTTTGCATTAATAAACTAGGAAGGAAGAAGAAGGAACCTCCTCTTGTTCAGGTAGTGGGACAATTATCTGAATTTATTTCTGAAATGCCATACAAATATAATGACCCTGGAAACCTAGTTGTCACTGTTGAAATTAATGGTGTTTCTCTACCAAACACACTCATTGATTTGGGTGTATCTATTAATGTAATGCCTTTTGACACTATGAAAAATCTCCAAATCAACCAGTTAATACCAACCCAAACCATGATCGAATTGGCAGATAAGTCAGTTATTAGCTCCGTAGGAAGTCTAGATGATGTCACGGTCACTCTAGCTTATTGGGAATATCCAGTAGACTTTTTAGTCATCTATTATAAATCATCCTCCAAACCAGGACACCCTGTGGTTCTTGGCCACCCTTGGCTGGCCACAGCAGATGCCTTTATCAGTTGTCGGTCTAGTGAGATGACTATATCCAATGGCACACATAGCCAAAAACTTGTCCTCTTCCCTCCTGCCCAACCGACACAGGAAATACCTATTTGGTTAGAAAAACCTTATGGAGAGGAATATTGCATCAGACATATGTTAACACTTGAACAATTAAGAGGAATACAAGAGCAATCATATGAACAATTCTTAAGTTTATTTTTGGCTGACACAAATTGCATTGAATACCCAAGGTCTTTTGCAGAATTGTCACATATTTTTAGTTCCGAATTTCAACAAAATTGGCACCCTAATATCACTCAATTATACACTTTATCACTAGTCTCCTCAGATAAGGAAGAAACTGTTGAACTTTTTGAGATTAGCCTAGGAAAACCCTTGTATATCAACTCTAGTTTGGAACCAGAACAAAAGACACAAGTGATTGAAATGCTCCGAAGACAATTTGATGCCTTTGCATGGGATTATGCAGACATGAAAGGCATTCACCTGAACACATGCACACATCATATCTACACTAATGACCAAATCAGACAAGTCAGACAACCTCAGCGAAGGATGAATCCAGCCCTTAAAGATATTGTAAAAGAGGAATTGCAAAAACTCCTTTGAGCCAATCTCATATACCCCATTTCAGATAGTCAATGGGTATCTCCACTTGTCATAGTTCCCAAGAAAAATGGTAAGTGGAGGATATGTGTAGACTTCTGGGAGTTAAACAAAGCCACCGATAGGGATTACTTTCTCTTACCATTTATTGATCAGGTGTTGGATACCCTGTCTGGAAAGAAGTATTTTTCATTCTTGGATGGGTTTAGTGGTTACAACTAGATACAAATAGCACTTAAAGACTAGGAGAATACCAATTTCACCTTCCCTTGAGGGACATATGCTTATAGGGTGCTCCCTTTCAGACTTTGCAATTCCCCAGCCACTTTTCAAAGAGTTGTCCTAGCCATTTTCTCTGACTTGACCAATGATTGTGTGGAAGTCTACATGGATGACTTTATAGTCTGTGGACAAGACTTCCAGGAAGAATTGGCCAGTTTAGAAAAAGTTTTGATTAGGTGTAAGGAAACTAACCTTTCCTTAAGTAATGAAAAATGAAAAATGATGCTCACTGAAGGTATTGTTTTAGGATATCACATTTTCTGTTCTGGCATGAGAGTTGATCCGACAAAAATTTATATAATCACACAAATTAGAATACCTTCCTCACAAAAGGAAGTCTGCATCTTTTTAGGACATGCTGGCTACTATAGAAGATTCATTCCAAATTTTACAAGCCTAGCTACCCTTGTATTTAAATTATTATCTAAAGAAGCTGAATTTAAGTGGGATGATGAATGCCAAATATCTTTTGAAATTCTAAAACAGAAATTGTCAACTACCCCTGTATTAAGAGGAACAAATTGGTCCCTTCCTTTCCATATCTGTACCGATGCCTCAGACACAACCCTTGGGGTAGTCCTTGGACAAATATAAAATCAAATGCCCTATGCTATTTACTTCATCATTAAAAATCTGTCTCCAGTTGAAGTTAATTATACGGTCACAAAAAAAGAATTGCTAGCTCCAGTCCATGCTATCAATAAATTTAGACACTATATTACAAGATATCAAGATTTTGTACACAATGATCATTCAACCATCCGATTCTTAATGAACAAACCTGTAACAAATCCTAGAGTTACAAGATGGCTCTTATTATTACAAGAGTTTAATATCAACATTATTGATAGGCCTGGTAAAGATAATCTTGTGGCTGATTTCTTATCTAGAATGATTCATCTGGGAGATATTGCACCAGTAGAAGATACCTTTCCTGATGAAAATTTATTTTCTATTTCTACATTCACTCTGTGGTATGTAGATGTCACTAACTATATTGTGACAGAGAAGATGCCTCAGAAATTGTCTCCTAGAGAAAAACATAAAGTAATTCAACTAAGTGAAAATTACATGTGGCACGATGATTGCCTCTACATAACAGGACCAAATTTGGTGATCAGGAGATGTGTAAGGGAAGATGAAATTCATGATATTTTACAAGCCTGCCATGATGGCCCNTACTGGCCTCATATTTTCAGAGATGCTAAAACCTATGTATCCAATTGTGATGAATGTCAATGAATGGGTAAGCCTATTGCATGAGACCAAATGCCACTTCAAGCCCAAGTAGTTATTGAACCATTTGAGAAATGGGCATTAGATTTTGTAGGGCCCATTAGCCCTGCATCTAAAAAGAAAAAAGTGTATACTTGTATACACTTACTATGTGACTAAATGGGTTGAAGCAAAAGCTTTACCGGCTGCAAGTGAACAATCAGTGGTAGATTTCCTTTTTAATGATATATTTACTAGATTTGGTGTACCTCGAGAAATTGTGACTAATCAGTGAACTCAATTTACCTCTCATCTAGTCAAAGCTGTTACAGAATAATACCAAATCAAACATAGGAAATCTACACCCTATCATCCATAAGCAAATGGGAAAGTAGAATCTACCAACAAAGTTATTGAGTCCATTCTTACCAAAATAGTACAACTGCACCCTAAGGATTGGGCTGACGGATTATTAGAAGCCTTACGGTCTTATAGAATCACCTAGAGGAATACAACAGGACATACACTCTATGAGTTAGTGTATGAGAAGCAGGTGCTTCTCCCCATAGAATTTCAGATCAAAACCTTTAGGATTGCAGTACAAGTTGGCATGAACTTGGATGAAGCCCAACAACAAAGACTCTTGCAGCTTAATGAGTTGGATGAAACCAGGAAGGAAGCACTTCAAAGGACTACCCTCATTCAAGAACAAAGAACAAAATGGCATGACAAGTATCTCAAAAAGAAAAATTTGCAATAAGGAGATTGGGCCCTATTGTATGACAGCAGATTCAAGAAATTCAAAGGTAAGTTAACCACCCGTTGGATGGGACCTTACGAAATTGACACTATCTACGCTAATGGTTCAATCAGGATAAAGAAAATTGATGAACAACAGACACCACTACTTGTGAATGGTCACCGGTTACGAGTTTACAACAACCCTCTGTCAAAAGAAGAATTCCTGACTCATATATTACAGAATTCAGACATGCAAATGATCAGTAAGGAAGAAGATCCTCCTACTGATCCACATTTATTGATTGGTTTACTTGAAACTTTTTGTACATAGGTGTGGATCGAATTTCGTTAATAAAGGTAAGAAGAGACTCTTACCTCCTTTTGTTTTACTTTCACAAATTTTCTTTTGCAAGCAATTTTTTATAATCTATTTGATCCTTCATGAACTTGCTAAACATTAGTTGTAGGCATCAACAATATTATGTTATGTTTCAGTACCAAAAATCCTGTTATGGTCCAGTACCAGTCTGGTACCAGATTTTGTCCTTCTTCAGTACTATCAAGACACATTACCTAATTGACAAAGCATACTACGCATATTTCAAAATCTTATGTCAATTAATCTGAAGTATGAAGCCATGCAACAACCACTTAAGATGGAACCACAAAGACAAATGCATTATCAAATGGAAACCCTTCTGTTGACAAATAAAGGGAAGTATTTTAATTTCTTTTGGTTTTGTTGCTGAGACAAATTTTAATTTCTTTTGGTTATGTTGCTGAGAAGAATTTTAATTTCTTTTGGTTCTGTTGCTGAAGAAGAACTTTAATCTCTTTTGATTATGTTGCTTAAAAACAAAATAAAAAGAGGGACACAATCTTTACCTATGATTGCTCAAAGAACCACAATCCACTTTAAAGACTAGAAGTTGCCTTTACCCAGCATTTCAGCATGATTTAAAATATATATATATGATCCTATAAGCAACTATCTCACCCTAACCAGACTTCAATAGTATTCATTGGATTATCTTATTAAAGAGTAACATATGAGTATATGAACACTCTCTACCATGGGCACACTACCAAAAATTTTATGGTAGATGATGTACCAGTACCCTAAGGAAACTTTAGGTCATTCTCTTATGGACAACTTCAGACAAAATTATACATTTGGATCACTCTAAAGAAATAATGTGCATAAAATTTTATTTTTTCCTTCAGACAAATATTTAAAAGACATACAAAAGAAGAGTATATGCCTTCCAACCCAATACCATCCCACCCTGTAAAAAGGTTTTTAGACGAGCCTCCCCTGTCACCGTGCAAAGAACTCTTTAATAAAAACCAAAATAGGTGACTATGGACAAGAAGCCTCTGATGGAAAAAGGGTTTAAGAGACTAACCCGCCGGGATACTGAACAGGTCTACTGGCAACGGGTACCGATATGTGGTATGACTAGGCAAACCCATCAAGGTACTGAACATGCCTGTTGGCAATGGGAAATTATGCCTAGGGAAGACACCTCTCACTAATTATCACAACTACCCCACCGGAGTACTGAACAGGCTTGCTAGCAATGGGTTCTGGTTGAAAAATGTCTCATCTATACTTTTCTTATTGAAAAATTCACTTTTTGTCATCTAAAACAAAAAGAGTAAAGGTCATTATTAGCTTTCATGAGATACAAAACTCCAGATGAATCAACAACATAATTACTCCAAGAAAATGTCCATTTGAGAATCACCCTAAGTCAACTTACCGGTCTGACATCTAAAGCCTACACTATCTAAGAAGGAAACTTCTTAAGAGTGGAGCCCTAACTAGGGAGTCTAATCTACTTATATTGTGAAATTTATCTTTAACAACCAATGATAGTAAATCTTTGAAGCAAGTTAGGTGGGATCTATTCTTTAGGCAAATATATATATTCCCCTGTTTCACTACTAAATGCTACTTCTGTCAATAATCCATTAAAAGAAGGGCAATTTCATTTTTGGCATGAGATCATATGATAAGTGATAAGCTGTACTTCTAAATATTTGATTGGTTTCTTTTGCTCTTATCATCTTTTCTCCATTATGATATAAAATGTTGAATCTTCTTGCCTATAGATATACAACATCTTTGGCATGGGGGAAGGTCAAAGAGCCCCTTCAAAACTCTTTTCCAGACTCATATAATCCACCTGCAGAACCAAATACAAAGAAGATAAGCACAGAATAACAGAAGTACAAGACATTCCTATACCAAGTTTTCAAGAAGCTTCAGTCTAAAAGGATGAATTCTGACAATTTACAAGCAGCCACACATGCTATGGGTATCGATCATACAAAGGTGAAAGCAAAGGTAACATGGTATTTATTTTCCTATGCTCATAAAACTACAATAAGTATAAAAATTTATACTAGATCTTATGACCTTAGTATTAAACCCACGTGCCTATCCTTCATACCCATATGCCTAAACCTAATCAATCCTCTCATAGCTCTTGAACATGGTTAAAGGAAAAAATCATATCAAAATATGAAACATGCATAGCAATGATAAGCCACGAATATATTTTGTCCTTAATCAAATTCACAAACCTATCTTATATCATAAACCAAGATCCAACATTAATTTCACCACCCGAACGTCCAATCACCTATCCCAAAATGATGCCTTGAACACCCAACATCTTATCCTCATCATTACAGTAACGGGTAGAAATTAAAATGGCTTATTTGGTGGCGAAGCCATCCAGATAAGCCTTATTTGGTCATAATTTTTCGTTGTAGCTTACCATTCACAACACCATCACCATACTTCCCCCTATCATGAGCTTTTCTCCAGTCCCAAGCCTGCTTCTTTTCGGTACCAAACCCTTCATCAATTAACTAAACCCTTGTACTACAACCCGATCCTTTTCTCAACTTATAACAATGGTCATTACTAGACATGAACCGGTTTTCCAAATTTATAGGGAAACCGATAAGTACCAATTATGTCAAGAAAAATATGCTAGATTGGGGTGGATACCATTTTTGGAAAAATTTACAGGCTAACACGATAATATATCTCAGGAATTTATACAGAGCTATGATGGAGAGATTGCACATATAGGCAATCTACAACTGATAATTAATGAAGCAACCTTAAGGGAGGTTATAGGACTACCTAGTAGAGGAGCCAAATACTTCAAAGGTGTAGGAATTAGCAAAGAAATGTGCCAACTATTCTTGAAGGCAGATCATCATCACCCTGACTGGAAGAAGGGGATCCCTAGGAACTACATCAAAGAAGAATACCATCCAATGATTACCAGTCTTCAACGATTTGTCACCTGTGAAGGCAGGTATGCCGTGACCTTCATATATCACCTTAGGCTTCTATTTCATTTTGAAGGAGGCCCTGAAATCAATTTTCCATATTTTCTATGGATGAGTTTGAATAAAATGGTAAGAGGTGTTAAATCCACCTCCAAAATAGAGAAGACTAGCATTTAGCATCAAGGTCTCATTAAAATGCTAGTTTTACATGAGCTTAGGAAACAAAGGATTAGTTGGAAAACCCTTTGCGCACAACACCTTCCCACATAAAACAAACTTGTGGAGGAAACCCAACATGCTCCAAAGAAAAGTAAGGAACACCAAGATAAAAAGAGCAAGAAGAATAAGACAACTCCACCATCATCTAGGGTAGTGAGCCAACATGAAAAAGCAGGTTCCTCTTCCACAGTCAACAAGACTTCTAAAATATCTGAATCAAAAGGTAAAAACAAGTTAGTTGAAGAGACTTCAACGGTGGCAGTTGAGAAAGAGGGCCATCAGACAAAAATGATGAAGAAAGGGAAGCATAGCTCAGAAACTAAAAGTAAACAGTCTGTGGCACAACCCCCTGCCACCATTTCACTTAGAGAAGAAAAGGAAGCCTGTAAGCATCCCTGATCCGGTACCTCCTTGTAAAAGAACTATGAGGAGCATGGCAAAGAAGGGAAAAACAATAGTCAGTTCTCATACACAAGAAGATCCAATCAACCTTACCTCCCCTTCTGAGGATTTACCAATCCAAAATGACATCCCTAGTTTGATCGAGGAGCAAGCTACTATTACTTTATGCGGGATGAGAGAGTAAGTCAAGGAAAGGGAGTGCATCCAGCCAGTAATGATGGATTCAAAAAATACCTTGACAAAAGAACAAATGAAGCAAAGGATTGGGGAATTGCAAAAAAAAAATCAGGAACTCCAACAGGAAGTGAAGGAATATCAACTCTTGGATAGGTATATCAAAAAGGAAAATGAGAAATTGAAAGCAACCAGCCAACAACTTCAAGATGACCATGAAGAGACCTCTAACACGATCAATAATGTATTACGACTCCTACAATACGTTAGGGTCATCAAAAGGGAGCTGAGAGAAGAGGCTTCAGCCATCAACATCAATGATCCACCAAAGTAAAGAACACAGTCTCAAGTTTTGAAAAATTTTGGGTTTTTTTTTCAGTTGCATGAGGACATGCAATGATTTTGGAATGGCGGAATGTTGAGACCTGAAATTGACATCCCCATTACCCTATTATACTCTTCACCTATACCTTTTTGGCCTATCTAAATCTTGAGTGAATGACAAGAACGCTACCATTTTCCAGTAATAAGGTCATAAGGTAAAGTATGGTTAATTCATGCATTTTGTGGTTTATAGAGTTAAGGAATTAAATATTTCATGTACTAATTCTCAATTTGTCATATGTGAATCTTTTCCCTCTAGATGACTAGTGTTCCTGTAGCAGCTTAGCTATTTGGTACCTGCGCACCAAGACTGTTGCTATTCCAATCCGGTACCAAGTGCATCCGGTACTAAAATAGCATCTGTTATGATCCAGTACCAACATGCACTATTATGATCCAGTACCAACGGCCACACACTGTCATGATCTGGTGCCATCTCCCTGTTATGATCTGGTACTAATATGGAAGATCCTAATGCACTAAGTTAAGTGCCATATCTTGCCTAAGTCAATTGGTGGACTCCTATTTTCTTTAGCAAGACTATGATAAAAATAGTTTGTTGATTTCCTCATCCTCATGCACTTCGTGTCATGAGGATGAAGCTAAAGATGTAACCGAATGATTGAACTTAACAACTAATTGATTTTCAAATCACCTCACCTCCTTTTGTTTCACGATTCAAACTATTAAATAGCCATGGCAAGGATGTTAGAGGGAGTAGGAGAGTTATCATATCACCAATATGTAAAGTAGCGTGTGATAGTACAGAACATATCCTGAGTGAAAATTAATGGAATGTCATTTTATCTCCATATTCTGATTATCTATGATTAAGTGTGAGTTGAGTTGTTAATGAAAGTTTTGATTTTATGTTTTGAAATGTGAGTGAGAGTAATGTGTGTGTTGAAGACAAGCCTCCTGTAGACTTTAACAGTTGACCTGTTGAAGCGGCAAGGGCCCACCGCCCAACAAAGGTCGCCCTCTTCATAGATTAGCATTAGCATTTGTTTTCTAGTAGTGTAAACATTAAATTAGCTAAAGCTTTAACTTTATTAGATGATATCAATATAGCTTAGACTAGGATTTCCATTATATAATTGCTTAGAGATCTTATTTGCTCTGTTTTTGCATATGCCCTGTTTCTGTTCTCATGAATTTGATTTCCTTAAGTGATCATAGATGTTGGCAGCAATAGTCAAAACTATTTGGATAAGAACTAGTGAAGTTCATTGTGAACCACAATAGAACCAACATATTGACTATTGAACTACCCATGCTATGCTTCGATGATTGATGTGTGATTTCCTTTCAGAAGTGTGGATTGCATAGTTATTTTTCTGGGTTAGATAGCAGAGTTGATCTGTCAAACCAATTCCATCTCATACTTGCATGTGCCATAATGGAATGGATAGCCTCTCTGTGAAAGACAACCAAAGTGCATTGAAGTTTCCTATTTTGATTTGTTTCCAGCATGCATAATCTAGTTTAATTATATACTCGTGACATTAGAAATTACCTTTCTTACTGGTGTCTTGTAACTCTGTTGATTACGAATCCCGGATTGATAATTAATGAGTGCATTATACTAAACATATAAGTAGCACAACAGGGACATCATTGGAGGAGGGCCTGTGAATGGCAGGTTCCTCAAGAATTATATCATTTAAACATCATCACCCATTCCATTCATTGTACATAATTGTTTTGTGTTTTCTTTTCGCATGAAGTAGTTGGAATAAAAGAAGCATAGTTGAAGCTTGAGGTGAAGGCCGTGAGATGTGATGGTTTGATTTTAAGTTTTTGAATAATGGTTGGCAGATTCAGACTGCACAAATAAATCACTACCCAATGGCTAGGCACTTGGTCTACAATTCTTTCCTACCTCACAGGAAGGATAGCATCCCTAGTTGGAGCCTATGTTATCACCATAACAATTTTCTTTTGATGGAATCCAAGTCTTGAAATTTGGCGATGAGATACATCAGTGTGGAGGCGTGATAGTTTGGAGGACCAGGTCACATATAGCGGAGAAATGGCTAAACATAGCGGAGATGCAGAAGTGATGGGGTCTGGTGGGCCATAGATCTTGAGCATCCTAGATTGATGTTCAGGAGACATATCGGGTGAGGAAATAACACGAAGGTTAAGCACTAGAGAGAGGGCTGGGGAAAATACCATGGTTTTAGCCCGCAGACATGTGGCACCACTAGAGGCATATTGGGGCTATGAGTGGTCTACCTGAAACTATTTTTCCTCACCCCCGATATCGAAAAGAATGTATAAAAGGAGGGCCTCGTTCATTATTTTATGATATTTAAAATCTTTTGAACGTTAAAAAATTGGCCCAAATGCTTCGTCGAACTGAAGCTCAACAATGAACCAGACTCGTGCATTCTCTACTAATTCACAAGTATTTTTCATCATGGCCATGAATCCTATAATTTGATTCGTAACAGAGCAAGATCCCACCTCTAAAGAAGAAGCCCTAATTGACAGGGACTCCGATATTTTTGACACATAAATAACTGTCTCACCCATTTCCACATCCAGAGCCAATTTGTTAGACAATGTCAGGAAATGAATACCCTTCCTAGAAGCGGCCCAAGCATCCATAACCCCTTATGTTGTCGAAGTCGTGTTTCCTTTCCCAGATTTCATAAGCTAGTGTGCAGAATAGTATTTGCAGGAGGAAAAGGTTATTTTGAATAAGTTAGGGTTAGAGGTCTTGTGCAAAATAGATAGACCGTCAATTCGACACGCTCTCAATACACCAGAGTCTTCCCTTTCAGCGTCAGAGCCCTTCAAGGAAGAGAAAATAATCATAGTTTATAGAGAGTTCCCCCCCGAGGTCAAAACCCTATTTTTGCAGACCATTGTTAAGCCTGAACATCATTCTAAGAATCTATCATTACCTATGGATGTAAGTGTCATGATTATGGAGGTCTAGTGGGCCTATTCCATACTTAGTTAGATTTTAGGATTAGATAACGACAAATTTGTAGTAAAGGTCATGTTGGGTTTTTTGTTGATCTTTTTTTAGCCAGAGTCCAGTCATTCTGTCTGTATAAGTTTTGAATATTTCATTGCCGATAATGTGCACAAACAGTTGGTAAATTTCCAATCACTGAGACACTTTAGGTATTACACGTGTTTGTTGAGAATGTTCCTGGAAACAAGTAAGATGAAATTCGCTGAAGCTACATTCATCTCAACTAAATGAAAAAGGATCACAATGTTTATTTTTATAAATAAGATCATGTCCAAGTTTCATAGCCTAATCTTCAACACAGGCTTTCCAAGGGTTTTAGAAGAAATGAAAATCTCTTTACAACTGAACCCAGAGAATAGGGTAGGAGATTGGATGTTGTTCATGCATTCTACTATAATTTGGGTATATGGTTATCAAGAGGGACCTTACCTTTTATCTGTATTCTTGACTCCTAGAGTCTTTTCCCTAGAGTTCATCAAACAAAGGATCATTTCAGAAACAAAGCATTTTCTGAAAATGCACAAAGCATCTAGCTTAAAGTTTCCTTTCATAATAGGACCCTTTTGTGGTAAATACTAGGTCTTGTTTGCCTCAGATCCAGGCCAAGCTTAGTGAATTTAGGTTTACATAGTCACAAGGGAGGAAATATGAGCCAGACCAGGTCATATCTAGAAGAAGTATGATGATCAAACAAGGTCCCTATGAGCATGAGCATGTTGAAGGATTTGATAAACTAGTAAATATGGAAACTTGTGCAGATATGGAAGTCATTTTGCAGCCTGATTAGAAACAACGAGTAAATTCATCCCCACAGAAGATCTAGACACAAAAAACTTCTCCAAGGCTGACCATTAAATCTCCAAAGATGAGTGTTTATAACAAGAGGAGTAGTTCAGAGGCCCTGGGCTTCGGTAGTCAGCAAAAAGTTCTCAAGAAAATGAAAATCACACCATCTTCTCAGATAGTAGACCTGGAGGAAGAAAAGCCCAAAGATAAAATGAGCATGGAGATGGTGGACAAAAGAACCAAAAATGAAGAAGCTAATACATAGAGCATGCCACAGGGTGAAATCAACTCAAGAGTTTTCAGTAGCAAGAAACATGTCTTTAGTATGACACCTGGAGCGGTCTACCAATCCAAAGAAGATTTGGAAAACCAATACCTTGTGAAAGGAAATATGGCCATGAGTGAAATTAAGGATTTGTTACCTGAAGTAGAGAGGATCTCCCAGCATAAGTCTTCCCTATTCTCAAACAGGGATATAGAAAGAAGGACATTCAATGTAGCAGTGGAAGATGAGAATAAAGTGTCTAAAATCAGGCTACATTATGAAAATATTGGTGCCCCAGACAAGGTAAAGTTCCACAGAAACACTGGCGATATGCTATATTCAGATTACCTAAGTTTGAGTTTGAGGGTTTCAATACTAACAACCCATGAAATCAAATTGCATGGACAATTGAAAAAGGAAAAATCATCCATCAGAGCCTGGTAGACACAGGTCAAAATATTGGAATCTAAAGGCCCTCAAGGGGTAAAATCTTCCTTATATGAGAAAGAAAAGATGATCCAAAGCCTGAAGAAGAAGCTGAAAATTTCTACTATAGAACATGCGCAGACAATAGAGTTGGCTTCTCTAGAGTAATAAAAGGATACATTTAGATAGGAAGCACTAAATTTCAAAGCCAAAGTATTGCAGCTGGAGAAGGAAAAAGAGAGTTGGTCACAAGGTCAGGCAGTAACATCAGACGTAGTTGTTGTTGTACCTTTTGCTACAGAAATTAGGCCTAACATTGATGGAATGGTTCAAGCTATGTCCCAAGTTAGCCTTAAAGAAAGGGAAATCAAGAATCTCAAAGGAGATATAGAAAGGCTGCGACAGAAAATGAAAATTAATAATGAGAAGATGGCCCAGTTCCAAAGGGAAAATCAAGAGTTGAAGGAAAGAGTGAGAAAATTGAAAACGAGGTTGAAAGGTAAAATACTTTTGCAGGGAGATAAACATGTAATCTAGGACTCTATCGCTATTGAGGCTGCCAAATTCAGGGTATACCTAAATTTCATAAATGAAAAAGACAACATGGATGTCACTGCCCGAAGCAGGTGTATAGTTGTAAATGAAACACTGCCGAAAAAACCTTCCGAATGGGCCCAAAACACTATAAATTTTCTTAATTTTGTTCCTACCACTGATATTCAGACCATTGGGGTCAAAGAAAAAAATTCACTAATCATTTGGGCTAGGAGGATTATCGCTAAGCACAATTTTCTCAATTCAGTTCAAACCAAAGCCGTGCATATGGAGCAGAGTATACAAGAATTTAAGGATACATTTGAACAATTGTTTGTCAAGGGACTCCCACCATTTTGGGATGGCAAAGGAAAATTATAGGACCCAGAATAGTACAAATCCCTTTTCACACAGTGCAGAATGGATCATTCTAAGTTTGACAGTTTGGAAGAAAAATTGAAGGGACCACGTTTGGTGGAATATATAACCACAGATTTTGACATTTTAAATCAGTTTAAGATAGTGAAGATCGGGCTGCTGACTATGTATTACGCTACTTGCATTGATATATATATTCTGATAAAGGAAATGATGGATTACGATATTCCTTCTAACTCACGGTGGAAGGATATCGTGTGGCTGGGAAGGAAAAAATGTAGTTTTCCAGGGACTAGTAAGTAACCTCCAGGTGTCGCCAAACTGACAAGTTCGACAGGAGATCGGAGAAAGACAAATTGTGCAGAGGAAGTCGAGCAGTCAAAGAGATCTGTCCCTAGTTTATGAAAACTTTTTTTTTTAAATCATTGTAAATCGGTTCGCCTACCGAAACCCTTGTCTTGTAATTATTGTAGTCAGTTTTTAGACATCGAAACACTTCATTTTCAGCCATTGTAATCGAATTTTATAAGTACTAGAAATTATGAACGAATTAATGTTGGAAAAAGTGAAAGGGCACCTTCTTAGTTGTTTTGAACTACATTGTAATTTTCTGGAGTTGAATTGAATAAATATGCAGAAGCTTTTGAAGTCTCTATGAAAAGATTTTAATGGTGGTGATATGAGTTTTGTCTTCTTTAATCGTATGTATTTCCTGTGTTCTTTATTTCCATTTTCATTGTATTCTATTTAAATTTGATAGTTAAAAGCTCATAATTCATCTTGTGATGCTCTCAGCTTAAGCAATTTAAACTGTGTGAATTTCCTCTTAACTAATTCAGAATTCATTTCAGTAATGCTCTGATGCAGCTATTTGTTTTCTCTATCTTCTTACACCCTGCTTAAACTCAATTAACAACTCAGATTCATTGCCTCATTTAGCCTTTATCCTCTGGAGAGTTCTACCAGCCAGTCATCATTTTCCTTCACTTTCATAATTTCAACTGCATATCCCTAAGAGTCCCTCCCCTTCTTTGCTAGCAAGCTTTATAAAAAACCCCAAAACAATCTGAATCTAGCCATTGATTGCCAAAGATATATCAAGTGACATGAGAG
Organism: Picea mariana; assembly: GCA_032191745.1. Classification (NCBI taxonomy): domain Eukaryota; kingdom Viridiplantae; phylum Streptophyta; class Pinopsida; order Pinales; family Pinaceae; genus Picea; species Picea mariana. The sequence goes on from JASDQU010013346.1 coordinate 135,020, forward strand.
AGCCCTCTTTGAGTTGAGCAGGCTAGTGCCCAGCTCTAAAGTAGGTTTAAATAGTTACCTATGGCATTTGTCTATTAGCCAGACAAAATTCACAGAGTGCTAACACATCATATATCTAATAAGCCGTGATGTGAAATGAGTTCCTCCATCGTTCACTATCTCTCTTGGTATCTCGAACCTTACACATATTTCTTCATGGATAAACTCCACTACTTCCCACTCGATTGTTGTCCAAAGTAATTTTTCCTCCATCCATTTTGTGACATAATCAATACAAACAAGGATGTAGGAGTGCCAAAAAGAAGGGCAATTTATTTGGTCCCACAAAATCAATGGCCCATTTTTCAAAATGTTGTAACACCATCTGCAGTTGTAACATACTTTCATATGATCTTACCGGTCTACCCATGCATTGAAAACTGTAACACCTCTTCATATAATCTTTGGCATCTTTGAAAAGTGTGGGACAATAATACCCCGGGTGGAGTTCCTTTTTCCTAGTCCTTTTATCAACAACGTGGCTCCCATATGGCCCATCATGACAGGATTTTAGTATCTCATGGACTTTGTCCTCTTGTACACATATTTTGTTCATCAAAAAAGGATCAGTGTAGAAGAGACAGCCATCAATCCATGAAAATATTTTACTTTTCTTGAATATACTTTGTCGTTCTTTGGGATTCAAATGATGCAGAACCTTACTTGCATCCAAGAAGTTAGAAATATATGGAAACCAAGGTGAGTTAGTAGATACTTCAAAGATATGCTCATTTGGAAAGCAATCTTATACTGGAGGTTCATTCTCATTAGATATTATTCTAGAAAGAAATTCAGCAACTACATTATATTTTATTGGTTTATCTAGGATGGTAATATCAAATTATTGTAATAAAAGAAACCATATAGTGATCCTACCATTCATGATTGATTTGTTCATTAAATATTTAATAGCACTGTTATTAGTATGCAATATTACGAAATATCATGTAATGTAGTGCCTAAACTTGTTTATTGCATGAATAATAATATGAAACTCTTTCACAGTTACTAGATAGTTCAATTATGTAGGCAAGAGATTCTTACTCATGCAGTAAATTGCATATGGTTTCTTCCCTTATAGTTGTCCTAGAATGGATCCAACGACGACCATGTCTGATGCGTATGTGGAGATGTGGAATGGGAGGGACCAATCTGGTCCTCATAAGACAAGAGATTCAAACATTTTATTTTCAATTCATAAAGCACATGCTAATATGTCTCTATCCATACAAACTCAATATATTTGTTAAGTAGAGAAACTAATGGAAGAGCAATATGTGCAAATTTTTCAATGAATATATGGTAATAACCAATGTATCCCAAGAAAATTTGTACCTACTTTTGCAAAGTTGGAGTTGAAAAATTTAATATTACCTTTACTTTTTCTAGATCAACTTGAATACCTTTGGATGAGATGTGATATCCTAGTATGATGTCATTAGTTAACATCATCAAACATTTTTCGTTACTAAGGGAGACTTTTGACTCTTTGCACCTTATCAATTTTTTATCTAGATTATCTAATGCCTCGTCAAATTCATCCCCATATGTTGTGAAATCATCTATATATATTTCCACTAAATCATGAATTAGATCAGAAAATCTACCAATAATAAATCGTTGAAAGGTGGAAGGGGAATTGCATAACCCGAATGGTTGAAAACGGTAGGAAAAGGTACTTTAAGGATAGAGAAATGTTGTTTTCTCTTGATCTTCAAGTGCAATTTGTATTTGGTTATATCCATTGAATCCATCGAGGAAAGAAAAGTATTTCTACCCTGCTAACATGTCCAGGACCTGGTCAATAAATGGTAATGGGAAGTGGTATTTATGTGTTTCTTTATTGATTTCTCTATAGTCGAAAAAAATTCTCCATTTACCATTTTTATTTGGTACCATGAAAAAAGGGGATACCCTGGCTATCAAAAATTGGATAGATGAAGTTAGTTGTAAGAAATTTTTGTAGATCTTCTTTGAATATGTACTTCAATGTTGGTTTCATCTGGTGCTAGGGTTGGCGAATGGTCCTGGATACTTCCTTAATATATATGTGATGTTTTCATAATTCGGGATGGATCCCCTTCATGTCAGAGTAATCCTAGGTGAAGGCATCAATGTTATTTTAAAACACTTTGACCAATCACTCTTTTTGTTATTTGGTCACTCCTTGGTTGATTTTCAAGGTTTTCCCTAGGTTGGTTTCTAGGGATTATATAAGGTACCCTTGATATTTTTATGGCGAGGATTCATGTTAGATGGGTGAGATTATTTTTTAGGCTAGAGGATCATGTGTTTATGGTTGCATAACCTTCTCAATAATATGTGTGTTTCATGAGGAAGAAGAAGAGGATATAAAATTGTTGATTTCATCATCCTCTTTTTTATCTCTTATGGCTAAGTATTGATCTATGGAGAGGAACTTACGGGATTCCCCTTCTTCCACACTATCTTTTCTATCAACCGAAAGTGGTGTTTCTAGATCTATGTTGGGTTTGGTGAGAGGATAGACGATTAATTTTTTTATGGATGTCCCATGGGATATGGTCATGCTTCCTGACCTACAACCAATGTAGGCATTAGTAGTGGCCATCCAAGGTCATCCTATGATCAGAGGATACATGTCCATAGTTTTGGGTTATAGGACCATGAAGTCAAAATGATATTCCCATGAATCCACAGAGATCACTACATCTTCTAAGATTCTCGATGGTTTAATCGTTGATTTGTTAGCGACTTAAAGTATGGTTGGGGTTTCCATAAGGCCTATAAGACCTAAGGATTGCATGGTATAATTGTCATAACATTGATGGAAGCCCATAGGTAGATTAATGTGTTACTAATAAGTGTATTATTGATCTACACGTTAATGAATGGACTATAAGGGTCAGAGTATTTAGCTATGAGAACTCCCCCCGTCATTAAGTCATAAACTTTTCCCATGACTTGGAAAATTTGGTGATCGTTTAATTTCCTATTGGGTTTCCTCAAGCAAAGTTCCCATACCTATTTTGAACATATGGGCACATCCTTGATGACTTGAAATAGCGGTATTTTGACACACACATTTTTTTTTTCTCTCAGGAAGTCAAACTCAAGCTGAGCAAAAGATTTCTCTAGATGTAACCTTTTTGGATAGGGTGGGTTTTGAAGTTCAGGGTGGGAATTCTTGGATTTTGGAGGTTCCTAATATTGTTTTGGTTCCAATTCTTCATTTTGGACATCCTCATTCAAATCTTCAATGATAATATGAGGTTTTTCCTTGGTTATTTTCTTCCAGGATCGAAGGTGAATATCATTACATTCTAGGGAAGATATGGAATCAGTCGGGTAGGTTGCAAGTCCAATAGCTTGTGTTGGTTGGAATATCCTTTCGTTATTCAGGTTAGGGATGGGTTATGTAGGTATTATTGGTAAATGAGGGGTGGATGTATATTCCTTCATATGGGGAAGAGGAAGAAGTTGCATGGGTGGATGTGTCATAGGTTGTTGAAGTCCTCCTACATTAGGTTTTCTCCATCCCTATTGCCATAACTGGTTTGGGGGAGGAAGAGACACCAATTTTTGTGTTGGAATTCCCCATGGTTGAAAAAAATATTGCATGGAATGGTTAGTCCAATATGAATTGAAATATTGAGATTGATGTTGGATCATACCTTGAGGTTTGGGCTACTAGTGTCAATTCCGAGAGACATAGGATAATTGTTCTGGTTCTTTGGATTTATGATAGATGGATTTTAGTCCTAGTAATAATGGATAGTTATGAGTATCATGGTCCTATATACATATTATGTAATCCTCTATATGATCCAACGAACATTCTTTCCATGGGTGCTTCATTCCGCATTTCAGGAAAAAGATGGCCAAATCTCATTTTGTTTCCTCCTTATTCTTATTCATGTGTAGTGTATCCAATTGGGAGCTCAAGGAACTAAGTATGTCATTATTTAAGTCTAATAACATGTTCCCAATTTCTTCTCTCATGACTCCACCTCCAACATTTTTTCTACTTCTTTCCAATATATCTCTTGGTCCCTTTCCTATTTTTGATGTGCATGTGGAATACTTATGAAAAAGTTCCAAGAAAATATCATACTCTAAGTAAGAAACATCTCCCCCACCCATTAGGTTGAGGATTCCTAGACAATCATCTTGGATTCCTCTTAGAAATAAGACACATCATGTCTCAGGAGCCAAATATCCTTGATTTTCCCTCTGCAGGTTATAGGTGAATCATTCAACATAACATTTAAGGCTCTCATCTTCATGCTGAATCATCTTGAAGAATTCCTCTCTTCTTTCATTATATTTGCAGTAATATTGGTATTTGTATAGAAATTTCTTTGTCATTTGGTCCCATGAGAAGATGTTATCTTTTCCAATACCCATGAACCATCGTAGTGCAGTTCTCTTGAGCATGGTGGAAAAAAGTTTCAGTTTTTGGCAGGGATGATTTTAGGGGATAAATTTCGTTCATGGGATAATTTTCCATGGTTTTTCCCAAAACAATATTCGCTATTCTAAAAATGATTCACCCAATTCCTCTAGGATAAAATTATTTTACTGAAAAATTGCCAAACTTTTATACAAACTATATAAAATCCTTAGAATTTTGAATATTTTTACAAAAATATCGCCAAACATTTATAGTTGGCATATGAAGGGTTAGTAAGATTCGCCAAGTTTTATACATTTTAAAATAAATTTCCATACTTAAAATCATCCCTTTTTTTGGGCATCTATCACATAGTTGTGGCTTCTGCAAAGTACATTGAACTCGAAGAGGAAGGTATCAAGATATTATTTAGACAACCCATGAAAGTTTGGCAAGGTTTAATGAGGGATGTTCTTCATCCTGGTCTCCTAATCTATTTCTTTAATTGGAAATACAAAATTGGAGGGTTCCTCCTTGACAACCTCGTGTGACATTTCTTTCCAAGGGCTGTCCTTTGTTTCTAAAGGTTCCTTAGGAAAAGGAAATCTCCAAAGTGATATCATTCACTGATCTACTCTTTTGAAAGAGGAACCTCTGTGTGGAGAGACCCTTGTACAGTCTCTTATTCCCGAGGATATGCTTTAGGCTTCTTCTTGGAAATAAATTTTTTTGTAGGTAAATTGGTTGATTTATCTCCATTCCCTCTTGTGATTGACTTGCACTATTATCTTTTCGAGAGATTTTGGAAGAAATAAAAAATCTACCTTGTTGATATCTAACTCTACTCATAGAAAAGGTGAAAATAAATTCTATGAATTGTTGAAAATAAATCATAGCACTCAATTTACTAAAATCAAAATCCATACAACTAAACAACAACTACTTCTTTTGAAAGTTCCCCAACAATGACGCCAAAAATTGAAGACTTTTCAATTAATTTATAATTAGTTAAAAAGAAACCAAAGAGTTGTACATTTAATTATCAATATGAGGTTGTACAATGAAACCTACTCATTGTTGGTGAACAAAGATATAGAAAGTATAAAATACATCACTTGAAGACTCCTTATTTACAATCCTGGAATCGGGAAAGAGAAACACCCAGGCTCACCTAGATTCTAAGAAAACAACACTAGTAGCTAATCCTGAAAAACTATTGCTAAATAAAAACCCTAAAAATACCCCATAAATCCTCCTACCATAACCTCTTATTAACCTTCATCTTCCACCCTTCCTAAATCGAAAGGAAAATTTCATGTTTATTCAAAGGATTCCATAATAAAAACTCATGTAAACCCTTATATTCCTTCAAAACCATCCCAAATTCCATCTCCCAAAGAATCTCTTCCAAATTCCCCAAAACCATCTTTGATAATATCTATAGCAGACTCCATTAAAGTTTTCCCTAAAAGTTATATAGAAATTTCTCTTAAGGACTCTATTGTAGTTTCCAAAATTCACCCCTTCAAATATTATCCTCATATTTTCCCAAAAGAATCGCTAGAGACTTCTCCAAAAAATTCCCCAAAGGAAACTCTTGAAGATCTTCTTGTTTGGTCTACCACCCCATAGTTTTTATTTTTAGATCCAAAAAGGGAAGTTTTAGATATATCACCAACTTAATCTTCAGAAATCCCTCTTGAAGAAGAAGAAGAGCTTATTAATACTTATATCAACCCCCTTACTCCTGAGAATTCTCATCTTATACTTGAACACCTAATTATGGAAGGGAAAATACCACAACAACAACAAAAACAAAATCTAACTCCCCCTCCTCCACCACCAATAGTTTTTAATAAAGTTGCTTCGAGATACGCTCTTTTAACTATTACTCATAATATCCATGAATTTCTTGATAATTATCTAAAGCTATTACTTAGATTTAATGGGGAGGGTGAGACCACAACTTCAAAAAATTTGGAATCATTTGATTACTTCACTGATAATCAAGGTCTTGAATATGAATATTTATATATTAGGATCCTTGTTCAAACATTTGAGGGTGAGGTGAGAACATGGTTTAAGGGTTTTCCCCCTAATTCCATTAATTCTTGGGATGCTCTAGAAACAATTTTTCTTAGGCAGTGGGGTGAAAATAAATATCACTTATATTTCTTGACTAAGTTCAAGAATCTTAAAAAGAAACAAAATGAATCTGTCTCATATTTCATCAAGAGGCTTTGTAACATCCCCAACATCCAACTAGGCTATGCCACATAAAGAAATTTGAACTGTATACAAAATTAAAGCATATACACACAAAACCTCTTGTAGAACTTTATATATAAAACTTAAAACATACAAGTACATTCTACAAATGCATAGATTCATACAAGATAATAATAAAAATACACATGCAACACACACAGGAAAAACCCATAAAAATAAATGCATAAATAATAATGCAACATGTAATTTAACACACAATTGACACTTATCTTGATAAAAATATCACCAATTGCATGTAGACCTTCCATGAACCTCCCAGCCTTAGAACATGCTTCTCATCACTCTTAGCAGTGGGTCACCCCTGAGCTGGGACTAAACCCCACCCGGGTAAAGGGATTCTTGTTATAACCTTAAATGGCACCAAACATGCATACCTGGCATCAGGCCATCTAACTTGTTATCTTTGCCAAGCCATCACTGAACAGGCTCTTCTAAAAATCATTTTTTTGAAGGTGTATGCACCCTACACCACTACTACCCACATACACACACCTACTGACCCACTACAACCCACGTACATTCACAAAATATCGCAAAAAATGAAAATTGCATAGGATACTAGTTTATGGGCTACTTAACCGTTTGAATGCCCATATCTAGTCACCCCAACCGTTACTATCTCCTTTGGCCTATAAAAGAAGGGTTTGGATTCCTATTTCAAAAATAAGCATGAGGGAAAAGAAACTCTACCCATTTTATCATTCCCCCTTTGCCCCAATTGCAATCCCTTGCCATTTCCCTAGAGGGAATTGAAGAAGAGAAGACAACACAGAAGCAAATGGTGCATGGTGAAGAGGAGCCTAGGACCGAGTTTGAGGAGCAGTGTTGGTCTCATGTTGTAAGTGGATTTTGTGAGATTAATATAAAGAAGTACTTTTTTCATCCCGCCAAATGACGTCTTAAACTTATATGATTTGTTTACATTTCTTGTTTATGATGTCTAAACCACTAATCCATATGTAGAATGCATGCTTGTAGTTTCTTGTTTGTATTTTGGTGAATGCAGGTCATCCTTGAGAGGAGACTTGTAGTCAGGAAACAACTAAGCGCAAAGGGATCAACACCAGACACTGATTTTAACATATGCCTACCATATCCCTATACCTTGTATTTTATGTATGATTGTGGGGTAATGTCGGGATAGTTGATAAAAAGTAGGAGACTTTAGATGGTTATATCTACCTACATTTTAGAACCCTGGTGTAGTCCGTAGAAGGGCTTTCCACTATAGAAATTCCTAACTAGGATGATGTATCTCAGACAACAAAAAAAAAATCCATCATAGGTGCCAAATAAAAATAATAGTCTACAATCCCTCATTCCCCACATGCCTGTCCCACCCCAAGAATTGTGCCCCTTCTCTGCTCAACAATCCTTCCGCTGCCCCACTTCCTTTCCAGGCTACAGAAATAGGTTCGACAGGAAGTATCAAAGCCCTGTAGCTGCAGTTTGGAACCTTTAGAAAACCAAATCCCAACAATTTTTTCACCTAAAGAGAATTTCTCATGACCTGACAACCCACCTCTTTAGTTTAGATCCTAAGCTAACCAGGTACAGGTATAGGTATGAGTATAGATACAAGTACAAGTATGATGATAGTAACAAAATTATACGATGGACAACTAAATGAGTCTCTGAATGATGATGGAATGAATGGGAAAATGAACTAAGTCTAAATTATATGTATGCATGTTCCCAACTTGACACTTGTCATGTTGAGAGCTACTTTGGCCCACTTGTCAGCATCCTTAGAATTTAGGATAAAATAATTATCCATATTTATACTTTAAGTAATATTAATATAATATTCCTTTTTGTCTTAAGCTCCCTAGGTTAGCCCCTTATCCTTAACTTTTACCCACCCTTTCCCTAACTAGTGGAATTTAGTCCCCCATACTCTTTTATTATGGTCGATCTACACACAATGATGTATTATATTAATGATAAGACATACACAAAAATAGACTCATTGGCCTTTAGCATCTAGGCTCTCTGACCTAATTCAACACATAAGACTCCTAGATTATAATAACTGGCTCACCCACCTATACAACACAACATATACACAAAGGGATCCCCGGCCTCAAAATCAAATCACGCGCACTTAAGTTTGTTGTGTGCGGTTTCTTGGACTGTGCACACTTCATCATTTTAGTGAGCAGTATATGTGTACACTATACCATGGAAGGTGCATGAAAAATGATATCAAACAACTCACCATCTTAAGAACATTTTCATTTGCATTTATAGTTGGGGTTCAGCCTAGGGGTATTACAGGTTTAATAAACTTTAAAATAAAACTCCTACAGATGTCAAACCATCACAACCAACAACAAAGGTCACTTTTGTAGGCTCTTTTGATCCCAACTTTTCCTTATTTTTTAGAGAAAGAAGATCCACTAGCTTATATAGAATGCAAGATGATGCAGTAGAAAGTGAATCCAACATGATTGCATTAGGTAAAGTTAGAGATAGAAATACATCAAGAGAGAGAGAAATTGAAAATAAGAAAACAAAAAGAACAAGTTGGTAACTCTGGTACTAATAAAAGTCAGGAAGATAAAATTGAAGAGATGTCAATAATTATCAAATAAAATTGCTAGGATGGAAACATAGAGAAGGAGACCTAAAAATAGAAACCAAAATCAGTTTAGAAGGACTTTTAATCCTCCCCGGGTTTTGCAAAAAGAAAGGAGAAATGCATATCAACCTATTCAACCTCCTATAAAAAATTAAAATTTGATTGATACATTTTAACAATATCAAATTGATGATATAGATGAGGAGATTAATATGATGGAAGGTGATCCTTCTGAAGTATATATGACTCACAACGACTATGAAAAATATCTAATATTCAACTCATATTTTAATGAAGATGAAGATGAAGATGATAATAATAATAATCCTTATTCATCATAAGATATGAAGTTTTTTTCTCTTTGGGAAGAACTTTCTAAGGCTGCACAAACCCTAGATGTGAATCCTTGGGCCACCCATGGCTGGTCTTGGAGGTGGGGAGGCCCGTGCCCCTCCTTCTCCTAGCTCGGCCTTCAATAAGCTACTGATTGCCCATGGAAAGAAGCTTCCCACTGCTACTCCACCCAGCTTCGTCAAACGTCTTGAGTCGATCCATGAAATCGACCTTCCTCCAGAAAAACCCATGCGAGTAGAAGTATCTTTCTCAGAGTGTGGGCTGGTTGGCCAGTTCATGGGGCTCTGGCCCTCCGTCAAGACCATAGATAACTGGATTCAAAGGAACTGGCGGCCTTTAATACAAAATAGCATTACTTTCTATGCAGTGGGAAGAGGCTATTACATCTTTGAATTCATATTGGAAGCAGATCGAGACATGATCTTTAGAAACAGACCCTATTTCATGGGAACCCAAGGGCTCTATCTGAATTGTTGGAACCCTAGCTTTGATCCGGAGTCGGAAGTCCCAAAGGAAGTACCGATGTGGGTAAGACTCCCAAACCTACCAATACACTACTGGAACACCTCCTCGCTCCAAGCAATCGGTAACAAACTCGGACATTACATAGATAGAGCAAATCCAAAGGACCAATATTCATGTGCCCACATTTGTGTGGAATTAAACCTCGAGGTTGGCCTCCTAGAGGCGATCAAGTTAAAGGTAGGCGATTGGAAACATTACCAAAATTTGGACTATGAACAACTATCGTTCAAATGCAGGGGTTGCCATGAATATGGCCATTTTCAGAGGAACTGCCCAAAGGATCTTAACAAGGACAGAGAAACAAATGAAGGTTGGGAACCGGCGAGAAGAGGGAGACCCCCCTTAAAGGTAAAAGGCCCAAGACCTGAAAAGATGGCCCAAGCACATCTAGAGGAGAAAGGAACCAATGTAGAAACTGGAAATAGTGGTATGTGGACTGACTTAGAAAAGGGGAAGGAAGCAACAGAGGAAGAACCAATGCCAAATCCCGAAGTGGATCTGGAGCCAAGGTACCCTACCTCAGACCCGATAGAAATCCCAACGTAAGAAAGTGCGAGGGAACAAGATCCAAAACCAAAAGAACACAACAAAGATACAGAGGTGGAGGAAGGCGAGGTCTTCTCAGATAGTAGCACTGAGGAAGATAGCAACACTAACATCACTCCAAAAAAAACAAGCAGAGGCAGGAAAACCAAAAAAGTGGAAAGAGAAAAGGAGACCTACAAAGATGTCCTGAATGGATCGCAGCCAACCATTAAATAGTTGATCAGTGTCAGACAAACTAGGAAAAAATCCAAGGCCCCCCAAGGAGGCCTCATCTCCCCCTTAGGTATCCAATGAAGCTAGCCTCTTGGAATTGTAGGGGGTTTGGCAGTGAGAAGAAAGACAAAGCGCTAAAAGACATCATCAAAACCTCAAAGGCTGAGATTCTGCTAATCCAAGAAACCAAGATGGATGGACAAGAATTCATTAGGAAAGAAAATTCCAGATGGAACGTTAGCAAAGGAATCGCTGAAAGCGCAAGAGACGCCTCGGGCAGACTGGGTACTCTTTAGAACTCAAATAAATATGAACTTATCAAGCACGAAACATGCAAACACTGGATCTTCACCAGCCTTCTCCACCTGGGAACAGGTTGTCAGGTAAGTCTTTTCAACCTCTATGTACTTGTTTTTCTAGAAGATAAGAAAATCTATTGGGAAACCTTAAGGGACTTCCTGCAGCAAAGTGATCTAGGAAACATCATCCTTGGGGGGGACCTCAATCTAACTCTCGCAACGACTGAGAAAAATGGAGGCTTAATCACCCGAGATCCGGCAAGGGAATGGGTAGAGGACTTAATGTCTTCCTGGGAATTGGAGGATATAAAGCCAGCTAAAGGGAAATACACTTGGACCAATAAAAGGGTGGGATCGGGGCATATTGCAGCGAGGCTAGACAAATTCCTAGCCCAAAGCTCTTTCTTAATGTTGGGACTCAATCTTTCGTCTGCCATGCTCTTGCACTGTGTTTCTGACCATAAGCCAATCACTCTGGACCTGTCCTTTGAAACCAACCTGGGCCCAATCTCCTTCCAATTCAACCCAAAATGGATCCAGGAGGCAAGCTACCCAGCCTTGATCACCATAATCTGGAATGGAGAAGTGAAAGGTTCCCCCTTCTTTTTTTGGGAAGAAAAGTTAAGAAGACTAAAGGTGGCTTTAAAAATTTGGGCCAAAACCCTTTCTAGTCCAACATCTGACTGACAAGAAGCACAAAGGAAACTTGAAACTCATCAGTCTAGAATGGAAGACTCTAAAATCACCCATGAAATCCTGCAGCAAGAGGTAGAGCTGCAAAAAAATTGGCACAAAGCTTGTAGAGAAGAAGAAAAGTATTGGCATAAAAAATCTAAGTGTCTCTGGCTAGAAGCAAGGGACAAGAATACAAAGTTTTTCCATAAGCAAGCGGAGGCCCAGAAGCAGTTCAAAAAGGTAACTGAAATACACACTCAAGGATAGACCATAACAGATTTTGAAGACATCAAATCAGTAGCTATGCAAACCTTCAAATCCCTCTACACAGAAACCTAGGACGGGACCATCGATCCTACTTCTTACCCCATGAACCTGCTCCAGAATTTCATCCATGAGGACGTCAACAACAAGTTAACCACATAAGTGGATCAACAAGAAATCAAAGATGCCTTAGATCAGTTGCATCTAGACAAAGCCCCTGGCCTAGATGGATTCATGGCCAGGTTCTTCCAAAAAAACTGGGACATCATCAAATCAGACCTCACCAAGCTCATCAAGAAATCCCAGACCTGCATCAGAATTGGAGGTGGAACTAACTCTTCCTTCCTAGCACTGATCTTGAAAGAAATAGGAGCAACTAGCTTTTATAGGTTTCACCCCATCTCCCTTTGAAATACTAGTTACAAAATCCTTACCAAAATTATAGCAAATAGATTAAAGAATCCTCTCCCTACAGTCATCCCGAAAAATCAAGGAGGCTTCATTAAAGGAAGGAAAATAACGGACAACATCATATTGGTTCAATAGGCTCTGTACTTGAGTATTAGACGGAAGGACAAAGGTATGATATTCAAGCTCGACTTAGCAAATGCGTTTGACAGGGTAAGACATAACTTTATGTTCCAAGTAATGGGGAAGTTAGGCTTCACACCCCCTTTCATAAATTGGATCAAAGCTTGTATTGCCTCTCCCTAAATAACCCCTTTATTTAATGGAAGAGCCACCAAATTCTTTCAAACCTCCAGAGGCCTGAGAAAAGGATGCCCCCTCTCCCCCCTCCTCTATGCCATCCAAGCTTTTGTTCTAAGCTCTCAGCTCGATTATGGCCAAACGCATCACAACCTTTCCAGTCTCCGTATTGCAAATGGAGTAAAGGATATCAACCATGCCCAGTTTGTAGATGATACATTTCTCCTCGGGGATGCGAGTACAGTAATAGCCAAGAAATTCAAAAAGGATTTGG
>JASDQU010013347.1:16798-48026 GCA_032191745.1 Picea mariana
CTGTCCAATTTCCACATTATTGCTGTCCAATTTCCACTACAGTTTCTTGTAAAAGAAGCCAGACAGTTCGTCTTCAAATCATGTAAATGAAATCACTGAACCAAAATGTCAGACTGCCTTGGGATGCTCATGCAAGTTGCAACTTCTGTTTCTTGTAAAAGAAGCCGGACAGCGATGTGATTTGATAGTCTGCGTGTACCTCCATAATTAATACTATTGTTTAACAGATGAAAATTTTTATATCTTACATTAGTTTCCTGGAAGTCTCTAATTTATTATTTGGTAATTAAATTAACACAAAACTAGATATGGTACTCGGTAGTGCGTAAGAACAAGCATGTCGAAAAAATTGCTGACACATTCCAAATCGATGAAGACAAGTTAACCTAATATATTAAAGTTACTGTCATTGTTTACGGCAGTTTGACTGGCCAGGGGGGATTTAAAGTCGGTTGCAACTTTTTATTTAAGTTGGCAATCTAGATGATTCATTACCAGAGTAGTTGAGAACATGGTTCCAAGTAAACAACGAGCCAAGAAAAAAAAACTGCTTGAATGATCACCGATTCACCACATACGAGGGAACATCACATCCAAACCATTCAACACACTGGGAAATATTTGGTTAGTTGGTCCCGAGTTCACGTGCCTACTTACCAGTCTGTCCGTGCTTTCCTCTACCATTCTACCGCGATGAACAGGTACAGGCACAGGATTGACATCTAATATTTTCGATGTATACACATGAGGCCGTAAACAACTAAAACATTATCAATTCATCAATGCAGTCCCAACTAACCCTGCACACGCAGTGTCCCGTGGTGACCTCAGGATCCACGCGGTTTTGAAAAGCTGTGGTTGTTACAATCTATTTATACCACCGGATCTCCACCACAACAATGCACATCCACTGACATTCATTGCTCTCCTCGTTTTCCAAGGATACCTGAATTCTAGTTTCTAATTATCATGGCACCGGCGCGAGTGGAGAGCCTGGCAATGAGCGGCCTGGCCGCGATTCCTCCCGAGTACGTCAGACCGGTGGAGGAAAGGCCCACCGAGTGCGTTCTCAAATTGAAACGAGTGGAAGACGAAGGCCCGCAGATTCCAGTGGTAGACGTTGCCGGATGGGATTCTGCGGACGAGGAAATCAAGAAGGAGATCGGGCGTCAGGTGGCGGAGGCGAGCAGGGACTGGGGGGTCATGCAACTGCTGAACCATGGCATATCTGAGACTTTGATAGAGCGTCTGCAGGCAGCGGGGAAGGCCTTCTTCGACCTCCCCGTCGAGGAGAAGGAGAAATACGCAAACGATCACGCAGCGGGGAAGATAGCGGGGTACGGCTCCAAGCTCGCCAACAACGCCAGCGGTCAGCTCGAATGGGAGGATTACTATTTCCACCTTCTCTGGCCTGAACAACGCAGAGACATGACCACCTGGCCCAAACACCCCCAAGAATACATGTATATATATCTCTTCTTCTCAGTTACTCCTTCTTACGGATTCTTATACACTAATCCATATGTAATTAATTCATGTATATGTATATATTGCAGCGAGGTGACAGACGCCTACGGTCGGGAGATACGGAAGCTTGTGACCAAAATCCTGGGGACGCTTTCGTCGGATCTGGGCGTGGAGCAAGAGAGAATGGAGCGCGTGCTCGGCGGTGAAAACCTGGAAATGCAGTTAAAAATAAATTACTATCCCCGCTGTCCACAACCAGAGCTTGCTCTCGGAGTGGAGGCACACACCGACATCAGCGCACTGACATTCCTTCTGCATAACATGGTGCCCGGCCTTCAGCTCTTCTATGAGGGCAAATGGGTAACGGCCAAATGTATTCCTGGCGCCCTCATTGTCCACATTGGCGACCAAGTCGAGGTACGCCAGTCATCCAATTTTTTTCACAAACCATTTCATTGTTTATCACATCTGGTAATTAATGTTTAATTGCCACTGATCAGATATTGAGCAACGGGAAATTCAAGAGCGGACTGCACAGAGGACTGGTGAACAAAGAGAAGGTGAGGATTTCGTGGGCAGTGTTCTGCGATCCGCCAAAAGATGCCCTGATCGGACCAATGAAGGAGATGGTGGACGAGAAGAATCCTCCATTGTTTCCCGCGAAGACCTTCAAAGAGCACACGGATCATAAGCTGTTCAAGAAGGCCCAAGCCCAGGCGGAGGCCCAGGCAGCCAAGAAACTCGACCAGTCTACTTGAAGCCCTACTTTAATGGTGAGCAGGGCTACGACGTAGTAGTTATTGGAAAGAGAGAGTATATGGTACTATTATTGTTGTGTGATTGCAGTGTGACTCACTTTAGTGGGTGATATGATTAGTGAGTACCTAGATTGTTGGATACGTTGTCTATTATGAGGTCAGCAGTGTCACCGGGAAAAGCGTCTCAATGACAGATCTATAAATGTCACCGGAAAAAAGCGTCTCAATGACAGATCTATAAATGGATATGATTTTTTTTTATGATGTGTTCATTCTTCCCGGTTAATATCTAACAAAAATATTCAAAACAGTTAAAGTGAAAACTATATGTTAGTACAATGAAAAGTTAAAAAATTCTAATGAAAAATCAAACGTACGACATCATTTTAATTTCTGAATTGTTAAACCATTTTAATTTCTGAATTGTAAAACATAATTTTTACTTATAAATAATAGTTTTAACTAGCATCCCCAAAGCGCGGAAGGGAAAGTAGAATTTGGAGTGATTAAATTGTTTAAAGATTTTAGTATTTTGTTTTTGGATGAAAAATGAATACTTTTTAAGGTTAATTCTCATCTTATACCTGAAAATTTTTAATTCAAATCATCTAATTGTATGCTCACCTGCAATAATCACAAATATATGACGGCTACTTTTGAAAGAAATGCAAGATAAAGAAGATGCATTGATTAAGAGGATGAAAAGACAACGATTAAGGAAAACCAAATGAAAATAAAAACATCATAAACTAAAGAGAGTTTCCCATAAAAACAAGGTAATAAAATATTCTGGAATGTACAGAGCAAAAATGTATATATTTTCATAAATATATGAAAATTTCAATTTCAATTTCTTCATTTGTATTAAACAAAACATTTAAAAATTATAATAAGTTGACAATAAACATTTTCAAACACTATATACATTAAGATATACAGTTCAAACCCTCTCTAGTGTACAACATTAAAATATACACTAATTTTAGATTGTCTTTAACTCACAAGTAGTATTCATAGTTTTCATGTTCTAAAATGATTTCATTCTATATTTAAGCCCTCTCTAACTTACACAATTGCTATACATTATTGACATGTCCTAGAATGTGATCTCATTTTTTATTAAAATCTTGCTCCACAAGTCAAGATATTCTACCTAAATTAAATTAAATGTATTATGTATTGGGATAGAAAAAATTATGGTCAAATATAATTTCCTATTAAAATAAAATTTAATTGGGGAAGAAGAAACTTTTGGGATAAAATGAAGTTAGTAAAAAGATAAAAATAAAATTTATCTATGTTACAAACTAGCTATTCATTATTGACATGTCCTAGAATGTGATCTCATTTTTTATTAAAATCCTGCTGCACAAGTTAAGAGATTCTACCTAAATTAAACTAAATGTATTATGTATTGGGAGAGAAAAAATTATGGTCAAATATAATTTTCTATTAAAGTAAAATTTAATTGGGGAAGAAGAAACTTTTGAAATAAAATGAAGTTAGTAAAAAGATAAAAATAAAATTTATCTATGTTACAAACTCTTTGGCTTATGTTTTTGTCAACCAAATCTATTAAGATAAGTCAAAATAAGAGACCTTCGTCCTCTTCTCCTACACCACCTCGACCTCCCTTACCAATATCTTCAAAAATTGTATGGTGTTATTCCTCAAAACAACAAGGACTATACACAAGGTAAGGTTGTACTTTTCCTTCTCTCCCTCGAGAAAACCAATCCTTCTTAAAAACTTACTATTCTTTACCACATGCAAGTGTCCTACAAAAAAAGACAATGCTCATCTACTCCAATAAGGACACTACATGCTACAAAACAACCCTTAAATATGGAGGAAAAGTGAAGCCAAAAGTAGCTTCAATTCTCACAAATTCTTCCTATGAGAGGCCCTTCTCAATGTGGACTTTGTGCTTTGTCTTCAAATGTTGAATGGCCTTCCCTACAAAAACATAAAAGAAATCCAACCCCTTGTGTAGAGGCCCAATTTTAGTGGGATTGTGGACAACAACAAAATTTCTTTCGAATTCAAAGGATCATTTTTCTGGTCTATAAGGTCTTTTCTTAGGGTATGTGCATCATAGATTCTATTAGGGTCCATCCTAGATCTCTTAGAGATCCTTTATCACATCATAATACTCTATTTGATGGGAAGAAGACGGTTAAGAATTTTTACCCATGATAGAAAGAAGACACCATCCAACTAGCATCCCGAGCAAATATACTACTAAAGTACCCATGCTCATGGACAACCATCATAAAAGCCAAAAAACAATGATGCTAGTTCAATGATTTATCACTCTTCCTCTTTTCTATATCCAAATTCTAATTGACAAAATGGTGTCCATTTTAATAGTTTTTGGACCTCTCTAGAAACACAAGGAGATAAAGTGGATGAAAATTTTAGCTCTAATTTGTTATCGTGAGCCCTCCCCTCAAGTTCTTGGGAGATATTTCAGCTATGTATACTGGAACCTGTACAAATATTATAAGAATGGATGGGCTATAATTGATCTATATAGAAAAGGTAATCCTGAGAAATTATCTATACTTTGAGAATGCAACACATCTAAGAAAGGAGAACATACAGTAAAGGAATTAAGGCAAATTCCATATCCCACAAACAATCTTCCAATGTATGATGGGAGCACCAAAGTAGAGTATAATTACATTATATTTGTTTTTAGAAACTATATTTCCAATGAGAAAATAAAAGTCCTAATACCAATGCTGTCTGTGTATCATACTGTTGTTCGTGTATCCTACCATTTCAATACATACTCTAATTCTTCAAGGAACAAAGTCGAGAGCTCTTTGCTACCATGAACCAATTTTATTTTTATATGATATATTGAATAAAACACCCATTAAGCTAAATGAGGAACCTAACAAACCTTTGAAAAGAATATAATGAGTCATCCAATGATATATGAGGCTGAAGACACCCTCAATGCTTGCATTTAGAAGTTAGTAAGAATTAATCTCACAACCACTATCATAGAGTTTTAATAAGGAGACACTCCAAAGTGATATCATTTCGAACCAAAAACAATCCTAAAAGGTATCTCTCAATGTCTGATTGTCATGGTGTTCAGGACTAATATAACAATAACCAAAGAACTCACCGCTTTCCGATGTATATAATCTACAATGCATCCACTCACAATTGCACCAACCATGAAACCTATAGTCAATAGGAGCCAGTCCTGAATAAAAGAGTTAAAATATGATTATAGACCCAAGTGCATTGAATTAGTAGTATATTTAGATTTGAGAATATTTGAAAAAAATGTCCAATAAGTACCAAGGTAAACTATCAATTTCATTAGTTATATCTAGTATAATAACTAATTGAAGATACAATACTATATTCAATGCATCAATGCAATTAGAAGGTTTACGAAAGTATAGAATTGGACAGAAAAAATACATAAAGGTTGACAAATTTCATACCCTGCTAAAGTAGATTGTAATGGATATGAAAATTGAAGAAATACATCAGCATAACCATGGAGCAAATAATGCAATAACAATGAGCACTCAACTCAAACTTTCTCGTTACCAAAGCATGAATAAATACAATGAGAGAAGATGTTACAGAAAATCATCTTCTCCTACAATATCTCAACAATCTCTCCAATAATCTCTCCATGAATCTCTCAAATATATTTCCTAACCTTAATTATACTTTCTAGACATAACAAATAACAATAATACTAAAAACAATTACATCTAGAATATGATAAATGAATCATCATTCCAACATTTCTCCCCCATAATGATCATTTGGAAATATTCCAAGATCATCTTTGAATTTGCAAAACTTTTCCTTTGATAGTGCTTTGGTGAAAATATCAGCTACTTGTTCGTCTGTTCTGCAATAACTAATCTCGACCACACCTTGCCGAACCAAATCTCGAACAAAATGATACTGGATATCAATATGCTTAGTCTTCTTATGAAACACTGGATTTTTGGTCATCTGAATAACACTTTGATTATCACATATCAAATGAATAGGTTGTTCCTACTGCTCATGAAGATCATCCAAAATTATTCTCAACAAATCTACTTCACATGATGTTGTCGCTACTTCTTTATACTTTTCTTCTGTTGTGGAGAGAGAAATTGTAGATTGCTTTTTAGTGCTCCAAACAACTGTTGCTGAACCCATGCTGAATGAATATCTAGAAGTTGATTTCCTGTCATCCATGCAACCTACCCAATTTGAATCTGTATAACCAATAATCCTAAAATATTCTATAGATCTTTATATCAAACCATAACCAATTGTACCACGCAGATATCTCAAAATCCTCTTAGTTTCTTTCCAATGTATTTCCTTGGGGTTTGACATGAATCTAGATACCATACTGATTGCAAAAGATATATCCAATCGAGTTGTAGCTAAGTAGATCAAACTTCCAACCAATTGACGATACAAAGTGATATCAACTGATTTTGAGTCATCATGTCTGTATAACTTCAACCCAATTTCCAAAGGAGTTGTTGCTAGCTTGCAACTCATTATTCTGAACTTCTTCAAAATATCTAAAGTATACTTTCCTTGTGACATAAAAATACCATCTTCTTTCTGCCAAACTTTAATTCCCAGGAAATAATGTAACTCTCCAAGATATGTCATCTCAAACTCAATAATCATGCATGAATTAAACTTTTGAAATAACTCAACATTGTTCCCTTTGTAGATCAATCATCAACATAAAGTGCAACAATCAGAATATCCTGATCTGACTGAAGAATATAAAGATTGGGCTCAGATAAACTTTTGATTAATCCATGATCTTGGAAGTATTTATCAATTCTTGAATACCAAGCTCTTGGTCCCTGTTTAAGACCATAGAAATCCTTCTTCAACCTGTAAACTTTATATTCTTTATCTGGAACTTCAAAACCTTCAGGCTACTCCACATAAATTTCTTCATCCACATAACCATTCAAGAAAGCTGACTTAACATCCATTTGAAAAATTGTCCATTTATACCGAGCAGCTAATGCAATAACCATCCTGATTATATCCATCTTTTCCATTGGGGCAAATGTCTCAGTATAATCAATGCCTTCTCTCCGTTCATAACCTTTTGCAACTAAATGAGCCTTATACTCATCAATTGTGCCATCTTATTTATACTTGGTTTTATAAACCCATTTAGTACCAATCACCTCTTTACCTTTTGGTAAGTTCACCAAATCCCATGTATCATTTCTCACCAAAGCATTCAACTCTTCTTCCATAGACTCATTCCATTATTTCTTTCTTGATGTTTCTACATAAGTTTGTGGTTCATCTGTATTCATTACTTGTGTCATAAGTGCATAATTCACAAGATTACTTTGGGATTTGGTAATCCTTCTTTCAAAATTTCTATCTAACATATTGCTTTCAGAATGACTTATTTCAAACCACTTAGGTTTCTTCTTAACTTCATCTTCCGTTACTAACTTGGAATGTGATTCACCATCAATAGTAACTGTATCTTCTTTTAATTTCAACTGTACAAGTTCAGATTGATAAATTCACTGCTCATCAAATACAACATCTTTGCTTATTATTACTTTCTTTGCTTGAGGATCAAACGACCTGTAAATTCTTGTTTCAATACTGTAACCAATGAAAATACACTTCACACTTTTATCATCCAATTTGCTTCTCTTTTCCTTTGGAACACGTGCATATGCAATGCAACCAAAAACTTTCATATGTGCAACACTTAGTTTATGTCCTGACGATGCTTCTTCGGGAGTCAAATTCAACACTTCCTTTGTAGGACATCTATTAAGAATGTATACTGATGTGTGTACTGCTTCAGTCCAAAACTCATTACCAAGTGACTTAGCCTTTAACATGCTCCTAGCCATCTCAACTATGGTTCTGTTTTTCCTCTCCTCCACTCCATTCTGTTGAGGAGAGTATGAATTGGTAAACTCTCACTTTATACCATTCTTCCTGCAATAATTCAAGAGTTGGTTTGACCTTATTCTCCCCCATTATATGTTCTCAGGGTGATAATCTTGAAACCACTTTGCTTTACAACCAATGCCTGGAACTCAAGAAAATCAGAAAACACTTTAGATTTATCCTGCAAAAAATACACCCAAGTCTTCATTGAAAAATCATCAATGAAAGTGAGAAAATAATGAGCCTTTCCAAAAGACATTGTCTCAATTGGACCACACAAATCTGAATGCACCAATGCTAGATGTTCACTAGCTTTCCAAGTTCTATTTGAAATTTGTTCCCTGTGTTGTTTCCCAAAAATACATCCTTCACACACTTCATCATCATTCTTGATATAAGGAACCATTCACCATATTCTTCAACCCAACTTCCAAATGAATAAATATACCATATTCTAATTTCGAAGCAACACCAAACTCTGAAAATTCAAATGTCCCATTCTTAAATGCCAAATCTTGTTGTTCATCTCTTTTGTTGCATTCAAACTTTGTGATTTACTTTAATCAAAAGAAAGCTTGAAAATTCTATCTTCAGTCATTTCTCATTTTGCCACAACTGCATTATGATTCAACTTATCCATGATTAAGCATTCCTTGTTATCAAACACTAACTTATAGTTCTGCTCCATCAGCTGTGCAATGCTGGAATTGCAACTGTGTCTTTCCCTTTAACTTCTAAATCTCTATCATCACCAAATACAAATTTACCAGAATAGTTGTCATTAATTCTAGTAAACAACTCCTTCTGAGATGTCATGTGAGTTGAACAACCTGAATCAATATACCATTCTTCACTTTCTTCATTATGTGCCATGAAACTTGATATGTATAACTTCTCATTCCTGGTTTTTTCTACAACTGTATTAGCACCTTTGTTTTCCATATCTCTCATTTTCGCATAACAATTTCTTTCAAGATGACCATACTTATGACAATAATGACAATGTGGACCTTGTCGTTCTTGAGATCCTTCTCTTCCTCTTCCTCTTCCACGAAAACTATGTCTGCTTCGTCCTCTGAATTGATTTGAGCTTCTTGAGTTGGGCTTCTTCCTCTTCCTCTAAATGCATTTCCTTGATAATTCTGTGATTGTTGTGGATTTCTATTATGACTCTGATTTTGATATTGACTTCCACCACTTCCTCTTCCTCTATTACTTGAAGAAAAAGCATGCCCCCCTTCTCCAATTGGTTGATTTTCTTCAACAGTAAGCAAAAATCCACTTAGTTCATCAATCTTCATTGTATTTAAATCTTTGGAAACCATAATACTAGTGGTGATCATATGAAACTTGGGAAAAACACTTCGTAAAATCTTCTCAATTAGTCTCATTTCTGGAACATATTCACCTAAGGACCTCATCTTATTAACAAGATCTTGCATATTTGTGATGTAATCATGAATATATTCATTACTTTGCATGTTGGTATTTTCAAAATTTCTCCTTAGTGTTTGTAATTTAGCTACAACCACACCTTCATATGTATTATTTAATATATACCAAGCTTGCTTAGATGATTCTACAACATTAATTCTTGTAAATATAGATTCTTCAACTGTGCTCCCTATAAGTGAAAGTGCTTCATTATCTTTCTTAATAATTTCCTTTAATGATTTCTTGTCATCATCACTTAATATTTTGAATTCATCAGTAGAAGGCATGGTATATCCATCAATTACAATTTCCCATAAATCTTTATTGATGAATATAGGTTTCATGTGTTTTCTCCAATAGAAATAATTTGTGCCAACAAGTTTAGGATGTAACAGCCCCGGCCATCAACACCCCTGCCGGGTAATGCTACCCAAATACCTTGTCTTCTACAACTAGCTCTGATACCAAATTGTAACGTCCCCGACCATAAACAAGCCTGGCAACACCAATGCGGAACATATATATAACATGCATTTCTAATGAATTTAAAACAAATAACACATAGTTACTACTACCATACATATTCAAATGGAATTGACAGTAATTCCTACATGCAATGAAACACATGATAACATTTCAAGAATCACAGATATGCATAACATACATAATTAAGCACATAAATGATACTTATCTTTTAACTAGAGTAAAACCACCAATTGCATGCAGACCTTCCACGAACCTCCCAGCCTTAGACCACACTGCTCATCACTCTCAAAAGTAGGCCACCCCTGAGCTAGGACTAAACTCCACTGGGAAAGGGATTCCTACGCTAGGCAAGGTCAATAGGAAAGTCACACATTTTAAGAGGAAGGATTCTCTCCCAGGAGCCACTTACGCCCACTCAAAGACTCTCATTCCCCACATGCCTGTCCCACCCCAGGAGTATACACATTCACTGTCACATAGTCCATCGGTTGCTCCACCTCCCTTACCTTGGGCTTCAACAACAAGCCAGACCAGAATTCTCAGAGCTCTGTAGAAGCTACGAGACTCCCTCTAGGAGAACCCACTTCCTCAACACACTCTCTCACTTGGAGAGAGTTTCTCACATGTTTGACAACCTGCCTCTTCAACCATGGGCCTGACAACCCACCTCTTCAATCATGGGCCTGACAACCCACCTCTTCTACCAATATTCAATTCAGTTCCAACAAGGTGAGGACAACATCAATGATTCAATACATCTCAGAAAAAGGCAGCAACTTAGGTAAGGTGCGATTCAATTTTGGCAAGTGCAGATAGGATGGGTTCATAGAAAAACACAGGTTGACTTTTCCCCGTTGGCGGTTTCAGAGGTGCGTGAAGATGCAAAGGTCGTCGACAGAGACCAAATGGGTTAGACAGAGGATGGAAGGGTGGGGAGCGAACCCCCAACATGAGCTGACTCTCCATCTCTAACTGTATGTGCCTAGATCGACACATGCCTTCCTAAAGTTGCATGCACTCCATTTAGCATTTGTTCCCTTTTCCAGGAACTTAGGATAAAACTTATCCTTCTAATCAACTTTTGGAATAATAATAAATTATTATTCTCTTCAACTCAATCCATTAGGCTTAGCCCCTCTTTCCAAACTCTCAACCCCCTCTCCCTTACCCAACCTAGTGGAGCTTAGTGCCCCATACTCTTTCTCTGTGGTCGGTCTACACACAACAATGTTTATATTTTATTAATTATCTGCATAATTACATATACAAAAATCAGGATTTTGGCCTTTAATGCCTAGGCTTTCCGGCCTAATAACACATAAGATTACCATCTTATAATTGTTCAACTCACCAACCTACAAAACTTTTTTCAATTCATAAATACAACTGGAGCTCATCCTCGGGGATATTACAATCCCCTCCTCTTATTTTTCCATTGTCCTCAGTGTAACTTATTTACACAACATCAACAAGATTTTCAAAATCTTCAAAAATATGCAGGTATTCTACCCACATAGCATCCTCATGCTCCCATGTTGCGTCCTCAGGACCGTACCAGGTCCATTGGAGCTTTACAAGCCCTATGGCTCGATTCTAGAGTTGTTTTCTCTTCCAGTCCAATATACACACCGTATGCACCTGCAAGATGCCTTCTTTCTCCACCTGAATCACATTCTAATCAATCACATGATTAGGATCAGGTATATATTTCTTAGGCAATGAAAAATGAAACACATTATGTACATTCGTGGATGTAGGCAATGCAATCATATATGCAACTGGTCCAATCCTTTCTAGGATTTCAAATGGCCCACAATATTTGGCTGCCAACTTGGAACATTTTCCCAACTTCAGGGAACTTTTGTTGGTTTTTACTTTCAAGAAGACATGATCACCCACTTTAAACTACATGTGGGTCATGTTCTTATCAGCATAACTTGTATGCCAGTCTTGGGCAGCCTTCAAATTCTTCTTAATCCTCAGCATTTTCTCTTCCATTTCCTTAAGCAACTCTAGTCCAACCACTACCCTATCAGCTGGGTTGTCCCAGCTTATTGGGGTGTTGCACTTTCTGCCATAAAGTGCTTCAAACAGACTCATCTTCAATGATGCTTGATACCCATTATTGTAGGCAAATTCTACCAAGTGTAGGTAGTCTTTCCATTTGGATGGTTTGTCCATCACATACATCCTTAGCATGTCCTCTATCACTTGGTTCACCCTATTTGTCTTCCCATCAAACTCAGGATGATAAGCAGTGCTGAAGTTCAGATTCGTCTGAACCCTTTGAATAACCTCTTCCATAACTTCGAGGTAAATTTTGGGTCTCTGTCAGACACAATTATCTTGGGAATACCGTGCAATCGTGCTACTTCCCTCATATAGATATCGACAACATTAGCTTCCTTGTGAGTAGTCTTCAATGAAATAAAATGGGTAGCTTTCGTAAGTTTATCCGCCACCACCATGATAGAATCATGTTGTTTATTTGTTCTGGGTAATCATGTGATGAAATCCATTGTCACCACTTCTCACTTCCACTCAGGAATGGGCAATGGTTGTATCAATCCTACTGGGTGCCTATGTTCAGCCTTGACCTTTTGACACTCCATACATCTAGCAATGTATTTTGCAATTTCCTTCTTCATACCTGGCCAAAAGTAATGGCTTTTGACTGTTGCCACTATTTTCTGATATCCAAGGTGCCCAACATAAGACACATTATGCATTTCTTTCAAGATCATTATTCTCAATTCCTGGAAATTAGGTACACAAATTCTATTTTTGTACAGGAGTGTTCAATCAGTTTCCAATTTATAATCTTCCACTTTTTGTAGCATCTTACCTTGTTGTAGCTTTTCTACCAATTCCCTGTACTGCAAATATGCATTTGCAACTTCCTAAATTCTTTCTTTAATATCAGTTTGATACATGCTAATGGTCGTAGCATGTAGTTCATGCACTCTTCTGTTGAGTGCATCAACCACTTTGTTCTCATTTCCTTTGATATGCTTGATATCAAAGTCATACTCACAAAGGAATTCCAACCATATACTATGCCTAGCATTTAGGGTTGGATGATCAAACAAATACTTCAGACTGTTATGGTCTGTCCTAAGTTCAAACCTCTTTCCCATTAGGTAATGTCTCCATTTCTTCAGAGCGTGCACTATGGCTGCCAACTCCAAATCATGAGTTGCATAGTTCTTTTCATGCTCTTTCAATCTTTTGGACTCATAACATATTACAAATCCATTCTGGCTAAGGACTCCTCTTAGTACTTCTTTGCATACATCGATACACACTACAAAATCTTCATTTGGATCTGTGATCCTCAAGATTGGAGCACTGGTCAATAGTTGCTTCAATTGTTGGAAGCTTCTCTCACATTCTTTTATCCATTGAAATTTCTTCTCCTTCCTTTGCAAGGAAGTGATGGGGTGATCTATCCTTGAGAACCATGCAATGAACCTTCTGTAATATCTAGCTAGACCCATAAAGGATATGAATCATGTCACATTCTTCGGTGCTGACCATTCTTTGATGGCTTCTATCTTCTCAGGATCCACGACTATCCCATCCTTTGAAATGATATGCCCCAAGTAATGGATCTGCTTTTGATAAAATGAGTAATTTTTCAATTTGGCATACAGTCGATGCTCTCTTAGCACTTGCAACACCATCCTCAGATGATGTTCATGCTCTTCCTCCGACTTGGAATTCACCAGAATTTCATCCAAAAAGACTATGACAAAACTGTCTAGATATTCCCTAAATACATCATTCATTAGGCACATAAAAACAATGGGTGCATTTGATAATCCAAATTGTACCACTGTGAATTCATAATGATCATACCTTGTTTTGAAGGTGGTATTGTTGATGTCTTCATCCTTTATTCTTATCTAGTGGCACCCTAACCTGAGATCTATTTTTTGAAAATATCTTGGCATCCTTCAACTAATCAAAGAGATCATTGATCCTTGGGAAAGGGTACTTGTTCTTAATCATCACTTTTTTCAATTGTCTGAAATCGATGCACAATCTCAATGTCCCACCTTTCTTCTTCACAAATAAGACTAGGGCACCCCAAGGTGACACACTTGGATGTATATACCCCTTCTTCAGAAGTTCTTCAAGATGTAACTACAGTTCTTTCAACTCTAGTGTACTCATTCTGTAATGATTTTTTGACATTGGAGTTGCTCCAGGCATTAGGTTTATAGAGAAATCCATATCTCTCTTAGGGGTTAATCCGGGTAGCTCCTGGAATACATGTTAAAATTTTTTTAATACTGCATGGTCTTCAATATTTGACACCTTATCCTTAGGTGCTTCATCCATATGTGTTGTAAATATTTGACAACCTTTCCTGTAGCACTTCTTCAGTTGCATTGCTGAGATTTCTCTGATAGCAACTAATCTGGGAATTCCTTGGACAGTTCTCTAATTTCCTTCCTCATCTAGGCAAGTGAATGCCTTGTTACGACAGTCTAAGATGGCATGGTGTTGGTGCAACCAATCCATCCCAATTAGACAATCATAGGAACCTAAAGGTAAGATGTTCAATTCATCTCTTGTGCGTAGCCCATTCATGTCCACTGGACATGACTTAACCAACTCAACAACCTTTCTCTTGGTTCCTGTAGCCAATTGCACTAACCAAGATTTTCCACGCTTGTCTCTTGGAAAATGCAAACTTTCCACCATTCTAGGATATATATAACTATGAATAGCTCTTGAATCAATTAAAATAGTAATGTCATGGTCGTTGATCATACCTTCCACTTCAATCATATGTGACTGATATTATGCTTGCTTGTTGTCTAGGGCTACATAGATCCTTGGTACACTTCTGCCCACGTCTTCCACTGTTTCTGCATGTTGAACATTGTGGAAGGCTCTCACTTTGTCAGTTCTGTGGGGGCAATCTTTGTACTTATGACTTCCTTTACAACCCCAACATTCCATAGGTGGTTGTCTTGGCATTTGCCCATCTATTTCAACCTTCCCGAACTCTCTAAAACCTGGTTGTCCTTGAGGAGTGTTTCTAAAAAAGGATGGCTTAGTTTCTTTCATAGTCTTAGAATCATCATACTGGATCTTGTCATCGATGGAAGATGGAAGTCCACTTAGATACCTCTGAATTTTTTCAGTCTCATCTTTGATGAAAGGGATATACTTCAACAATTCCAAAAACCTTTGTTCATATTCATCAATGGTCATGCTACCCAGCTTGAGTTCAAAGAACTCTTTCATCTTTCTGTCATAATATCTTTTATTAAATTTTGTTTTTTTCGAAATACTTCTTGAATTCGTTCCAAGTAACATTTTTCTCTTTAATGTGTTGCACCTACACAAGTTGATCCCACCACATGGATGCCTTTCTTTTCAATTGATATATTGCAATTCTTCCTTCTGCATGAGAGGAACAATTTTGCAATTGGAAATATTTCCTCATGCCAAGAAGACATGTCTCGGCATCTTACTCCTTCTTGTGCTCTCCATCAAATGTAGGAGGTTTAATCTTGTTCATTTCTCCCTTCAATTCATCCACTCCAGATCTCCTATGCTTTCTGATAGGAGATGGGCTTGAACTACTGCATGCTCTCCTCTTTGAGTGACCTTGGGAGTGATGATGGTGTCTGCCAACACTCCTTGATTTCCTCTTCTCATCAGGGGACCTGTGACTTCTTGATTTATTGGAGTCACTCTCCTTATCCAATTTATTTTCTATCATTTCCAGACTCTGTATCAACTTTATGTTGAATTCTCCCTGTTGATCCCTGGCTTTCATGAGCTTCCTGTTATCTGCTCGGATAGTATGGACATCTTTTTTCAATCTTTCAATGATTTTCATCATGTTTCCCTCCTTATTTACCTCTTTTCCATGCCCATTGGAGTTCAATCCTTCAACTCCCAAACGGACATCCATTCCTCTTGCTTCATCCTTTGAACTCGAAGCATTATGTGCCTCCTCCATTCTTTATACTCTTCAACAATTCAATTCGGTTCTAACAACCATTGAATCTGAAAACACAATGTGCAATCAACCAAATTTTTTCAGGCCAATAGTCCTTAACAAATCCCACAGTACTCATAAACTAATCCGATTTAAAGAACTTTAAGATTTCATTCTCCACGATTCTCAACCAATCAGGAATCCCCACAGATCTTTTCTTTCTGAGCTTTGCTCTGTTATGAAACAATTTCTAGGCACTAGCCCCTTTCTCTTAGCCCCCAACCTACACGACCACGGTTATGGCCAAGCGGTAGATCGATAGGTTCTTACTTGGGACTTCGGGCCTCTAGCTTCAAAAGTTTTCAAAGCACATCTCGACAGTCTCTCAGAGTTCCGAAATGACGTCACGCGTCCACTGGGACCTAGGGTTTCCATACTTGAACTAAGATATCAAATAGTCACCTCAATTAACGCCTTTCAAATTGTGAGGGCATGCAACGACGGTTTGGAGTAACCCACAATTCTTCTAACGCTGACATGTAACCCCCTAGTAAAACCATGGTTTGGATTGTAGAACCTCCTTGGGGAATTAACTCCCATGCAACTTGGGTCCCAACAATGCCTCCTGGTTATCGATCTTGATGTATCGTGATCAATGCCAGTGTGGGTCCACCAACCTTTAACTAAGTCATGTAACCTTAGGGCCCACATAGTACAACTGACAACATTCCAAGTGGGGGCACGTGGCAGGCATAGGAGAGATCCATGTCACCTCCAGGTGATGTCATCATGACTCACCACTTCGGCTTTTTCAGCGTCAGAGCTTCGGGCTTCGGGAGTTCTCACCTCCGCACCCATTGATTTTTCCGAACGTCGAAATCCTGAACAACCAATCTACTGACAGGTGTCCCTCTTGACGGACGATCAAGATTAACTCCAGACTTCGAAGCTTCGGGACTTCGGCCCCTTCCACTTTATAACATGTAACTTCGCCCAAGTCACGAAGTCCAAAGGCTTCCAGGCTAACCCTCCTGCACTTTCTCCAGATATGATAGTCATGAAGGATTCCCCTTTTCTCGAACAGATCCCACGACCAACATTACTCTGCGGCCCAATACCATGTCTGTTGTGGTTTTATAATACCACTACTCCTCTTGATATTTGTAACACAACCAAGGTAACCTCTTGGAACTCATGAATGTTCCGAGGTTCGAAATTGGCTCCTTTTGACCCAATTTTCCACCTAAAACTTTGGTTTTAATGGCCACTTATCCGACCCATCCAGGCTCAGTGCTGAAACCTTGTCTCAAAACTTGAATTTTGTCCATTTTGACACCAATTCTTTTTTGAAACTTTTTCTTCAAATTTCCCTAACATGGCCCATCCAGGCTTAGTGTTGAAACCACGTCTCTTATACCAATTTGTAATGTCCCCGACCATCAACACCCTTGCCGGGTAACGCTACCCAAATACCTTGTCTTCTACAACTAGCTCTGATACCAATTTGTAACGTCCCCGACCATCAACAAGTCGGGCAACGCCACTGTGGAACACACACTCACATATATATATAACATGCATTTCTAATGAATTTAAAACAAATAACACCGATTTACTTCTACCATACACACTCAAATGAAATTGACAGTAATTCCTACATGCAATGGAACACATGATAACATTTCAAGAATCACAGACATGCATAACATACACAATTAAGCACAAAAATGATACGTATATTTTAATTGGAGTAAAAACACCAACTGCGTGCAGACCGTCAATGAACCTCCTAGCCTTAGACCACACTGCTCATCACTCTCAACAGTAGGTCACCCCCGAGCTGGGACTAAACTCCACCGGGAAAGGGATTCCTAGGCTAGGCAAGGTCAATAGGAAAGTCACACAGTTTAAGAGGAAGGATTCTCTCCCAGGAGCCACTTACGCCCACTGCTCACAGACTCTCATTCCCCACATGCGTGTCCCATCCCAGGAGTATACACCTTCATTGCCACACAATCCATTAGCTGCTCCACCTCCCTTACCTTGGGCTTCAGCAACAGGTCAAACCAAAATTCTCATAGCTCTGTAGCAGCTATGAGACTCCCTCCAGGAAAACTCACTTCCTCAACACACTCTCTCACCCAGAGAGAGTTGCTCACAGGCCTGATAACCTGCCTCTTCAACCACGGGCCTGACAAACCGCCTCTTATACCAATATTCAACTCAGTTCCAGCAAGATGAGGACAACAACAATGGTTTAATATAGCTCAGGAAAAGGCAACAAACAAAATTTGGTAAGGTGCGACTCGGTTTTGGTAAGTGCAGATAGGCTGGGTTCACAAGAAAACATAGGTCATCTTTTCCCCGTTAGCAGTTTCAAAGGTGTGTGAAGATGTAGATTTCATCGATAGAGGCCAAATGGGTTAAACGGAGGATAGAAGGATGGAGAGAGAACCCCCAACACAAGTTGACTCTCTAGTTCTAACTATATGTGCCCAGGTTGACACATGTCTTCATGGAGTTGCATGCACTCTGTTATCACCTTAACAATTTTTATCAGGATCTAAAAAACTTCTGAAGTTTAGCGTGACACTATACCACAATAGAGGCACGATAGTTTAGGGCCCTCAGATATATTCCGCGGCGTATGAAAAAATGTAGTGGAAGTGGGAAGGGAGTAGCTCGGCGGGTCGTCGATCTCGAAGAATCTCAGATCTACGGTCAAAGCCTACATCGGAAAAAAAAATAGCACGGAACTTAACATCGCGAAGGTAGACCAAGGAAAACTACTCTGGTTTCAATAGGGAACGCGTGACACTCTTACACATGCATTGGGGGAGACAATGGATTACCCAAAACCACTTTTCCTATGGCCCCGATGTCACGTGGTTCAAAACGTCATGTCAATAGCTCGTGGGGAGGATGGCGGTTGGTCAGATCACCTCACATCACTAGTCCAGGTACTTTCCCAGATGACGTACCAAAAGGATGTCACCTCATAACTAACTCGAGGCTCATCATTCGAAGTGGATTGATGAAGCGTGGCACACTAAGGTACTGTGACAGTAATTCGTGAGCAAAGTACACAGAACATCAAAATCTCAGATATGAATCATTTTATCCTATTATGGGAAATTTTCATCTTATGCGTAAGAAAAGCAAGCTCGGCCTGTGCTCCTAAATTCTGCAAACTCAAAGGGTGGCCAAATCAAGGTCTCTGGGAAGTCCGAAAAACATGGATAATATTTTTCAAATGACGTCTGGTGCAATTGGGTTCTCAGCTAAGGTACCAGGCAGGTCAATAAGTAAGAATGAAAGACGGTTCTTGCAGATGCAGGCGACTAAATTTCATACCAAACCTAAAACTGAGATAGATTTGGG
Source organism: Picea mariana (assembly GCA_032191745.1). Taxonomy (NCBI): domain Eukaryota; kingdom Viridiplantae; phylum Streptophyta; class Pinopsida; order Pinales; family Pinaceae; genus Picea; species Picea mariana. The sequence continues at coordinate 36,221 of JASDQU010013347.1, forward strand.
AGTAAGATTAAACCCCGTTATAAGGGATCTTGTCATAAATGAACACGCAGACAACACCTGCCACCCAGCTGCAAAGAAGAAGAGGAAAAAAAGGAGGAAATCAGAGGCCAAAACCGAGATGATAGAGAGCATCGGGGAAAATTCTGATTGGTGGAGTATCGTGGAGGAGGAAATCGCCAAGCTAAGGTGAATCCTTAGGTAAAATTTTGGTGTATTTTAGATAGTTTTGGACAGATGTCGGCTTAAGAGAAGGGAGTTCTGATATGACAGACCAATTACTAACGATCCCTTTAAATAATACAACTGTTCTTCCTTTTTTGTAACTTGTATCTGTTTTTAGAATTATGAGGAAGTCGGAACGTTTAAAATTCCATATGAAATTCCTCTATATATGCTTGGCCTCACGAGTATAGAAGGATGGAGAAAAGAGGAGCCTGCTGTCTATGCAGGAAAACTTTATAAATATCTGGGGCTGGAATGAATACATGGGTGTAGAGGTAGATTTTGGGACTTTTTATGAAAATATTCTAATTGGTGGTGTTATGAATCTCGTTTTCTCTCATAGTATGTGATTCCTGTTATTCTGTATTTTCATTTTTCTTTCTTCTATCTAAATTGAGAAACTAAAAGTCCAGAATTCATTATTCAATGCTCTCGGCTTGATGATTTAGACTATGTTCATCTCTTCTAAACCATTTCAGAATTCATTACTATAATGCTCTGATAATAGTTGTGTGTTTCTTTTYTTCTGATACCATCTAAAATTTTCAAGCATAAACTCAGAAGTCACTTCCTCATTTATCCTTTTCCTCTTGATTGTTTTCATGATTTGGAAATGCATACTACATTCTTGACCCCATAGCCCAAAGGTCATCTTTAGCTCTTCAATAACTTTATTAAAACCCCAAAACAAACCAATTCTAGCCACTGATTTCCATAGATGTATCAAGTGACATGAGAGAGCCCTCTCTGAGTTGAGTAGGCTAGTGCCTCAGTTTTGAAGCTGGTTGAAACAGTTACCTCTGTCATTTGTCTATTCGCCGGACATAATTTATAGAGTGCTAACATTTTGGCGCCGTTGTCGGGGATGAAATTTAAAAATTTTCCCTGGGAAGAACGACATGGTTGAGTTCTAGGGTCTGAGAGCAGCAGACACTTAGGCACACATTGGTTGTATTCCCGCTCTGGCAACTCCACTGATAAAAGAATCATGAATTTCCAAGAGGTGACCCTGCTCTAAATACTTCAAGCGCAAGACTGAAACTTCACTGAAAGATGAAACCCCTTGATAGGGGCAAGGAAGGGCATCATGAGGGAAAATAGTACTCAAAATGGGACCTCTTACAAAGCATTTAACTTTTCATTTTAAGTTGCATCTACTCCTTCCTTGAAAATGACAAGCAAACTTTCTTTTACCTGTTGTATCTTAATAATGATCATGAAAGACTTAAAATTATATTTCCTCCTCTATATGTTGCACATGAATACCCTTGCCTTATCGCTGGTTCTGATAAAAAGGTTTCACATAGGCCACGCAATGAAAATGACCAAGTTGATGAATCCCATGAGACTCAGACTAATGTCTCTCCCACTGTTCTTGGCCCAACACCCCCTAAGGCCTGACATAGATATATACCCTTAAAGCTACCCCAAACCCTTCATGATTTCCCTTCAAATTACTATGAATTCCTACCTATGTTCGACGGAGAATTGAGTATCATATCTGCTGAAAAGCACATTCAAGGGTTTGAGCATTTTATAGATTTATTTGAGATTGACCACGACGATGTGTGTATGAGAATTTTCTCTCAATCCTTGAAAGGAGACACCAAACACTGGTTCAAATACTTACACCCAGAAACCATCATCTCATGGGTGGAATTGAAGAAGGTTTTTTTTTTAATTTTGGGGTAAGGAGAAATCCTTAGAGCTGCAACCCACTGAGTTTTACGCCTTGAAAAGATGCAGCAATGAATCTATTTCTGTATTCAGTAGAAATTTCTCTAGTGTCTATTATAATTTGTCCAAAGAAATTCAACCCTCTTAAGTTGCTGCCATGCTCCATTTCGCAACTGCTCTTCATCCAAATTTTTCTTTCCTCCTAATGGAAAGAAGACCAAGGTCCTTACAACAAATGTTTAGTGATGCTCAGGACATTCAACACAACATACAAGCATGTAAACAAACCCAAAATGAGGGGTTGAATGTTCAAGGACATGAAAGTGAATATGAACAGAAAATAGTTGATTGGAATCTTGAGCATAGAATTGACAATATCATGGGTCCTCTTGAAGTTTCCAATGCTAATGATTTTGCAAAAAATTACATCCCACTTGTTGAAAGAGGAGATGTTGATCCATTCTTTGATGAGCAGAGGGCTGATCGTTTTATGTATTCATTTGTATATAGTCAAGAATATGAGTGTGAAAAGTAGCTTGTTGAAGAAAAGGTTGAAGTTCTAAGTTTGTTCTTGTTATATGACATGGCATATGTTAATGATTTGCCTATATACAATGAATATGATGATTACGATGTTGACCCCTTGGAACAATCAACCACATGCTCTCTATCATAAAATGTTCTTTTTCAGCAGTATAATGAAAGCAATTAGGCTGCATATCACAATTACAAAGAAGAAAGTATTGAATTAATTGAAGGGAATTCCTTACCTCTATGCTTTTCTTCTTTCAAATTGCTGAAAGAAAATCCTAAAATCATCATCGAAGAAAAAGAATTTGTGCTTATGCAAAGCCACGCTAGATCAATGGACTAGAATGACAAGATTTCACAACATTATTTTCATGCGCTTGGAGACCCTATTGCTTGCACTGAAATACAACCATATGTTGACAATGAAATTGAAGACGGTTTCAAATCAGGTAGGACAACCCTACCATTATGTTTTGCTTCTTTCAAATTATTGAAGAAAAATATTTGTATTATCTCAGGAGAGGGATCCTTCAAGCATGAATGGAGTGGTGATGATAATTCTATGGACAATCACATAAAGGGTCATGTCAGCTCAGATTTGCAGTCTATGTTCAGCTATCAGTCTGAAAAGGAAGAAGAAGTTTCTCTAGAAAGTATTGGTCAATGTCATTTTCTCCATCCCGAAATCAGTATGGATTCTCAACGTGAAAAGGTGTTTCAGAGTGTTTTCTCTTCCCTTGAGAATGACTTCGTGGTTAAATTTTTAAGCAACATAGACATGGATGAAGATTCTGAAATTGCATTTATGGAAGTTTCCAGCAATAAAGAAACAAATGACATAGATGAAACAGTGTATGTCATTTGTCCATCAGAAACACAAAAAGATAATGAAGAGGCAGTGGTTTTATTCAAGTCATTTGAAAATCAGGGTTTTGAAAATCCATCCGTGGGAGCTCTGGACTGTGAATTAGTGCATGAGTAGGAACTTATTTCTATTTATTCACTGAAAAGTCAAAGTGGTTGTCCTCAAACAAATTTCTAGAAATTTAATGAAACCACATCATAGTTGTTTGATGAACAAGAGGATAACTTTGGTGCATATTATATGGCTATCATATTTGAAGATGTTCAAGAATATATGAATATTTTTGTTGATATGCATGGACAAGCAGAAAAACCTATCGTCACCATTTCATTCGAAGATGTTCTCAGAATAGAAGAAATAGAGAAAAAACAACTGACACTGATGAAAGATACTTGTCTTTCGGTTTTTGCTTATTAGGGAAAAATGATTTTTTGTGATTTTGAAGATCCGATGGCCGGATTACAGTCTTCAGTGAAGGATGAATTTTCTTCATTCATAAGCTCAGATTTTGGATTCAATTTGTTTTTTCAGCCGCCATCCTTTACGCTTTTCTACCAGCTTGAGAAAAATGTGACAGGAAAATCAGGAAACCAATTGCTTGATTGGCTGCATTGGCACTTTAGCATCACTTGAGCGAGTGGTCATCCCAGAAGTTTTAGGGTAGGTAGGGATGTGAAAATAAGCTTGTCGGTCAAGCATTTTTCCACTTTGAGTTTTCTCGCACTAGATATAGTCAGTTTTCAATAATGCACTCGGACGTCTCCCATGCAATTGGAAGCAGTGCACAGAGCTTGGTAAGAGTAGGACACACACATGTTTTGGGGAACAACCCCATGGATCAGGCACTGGGTCTACGATTTCTTTGCTACCTCGCTGGGAGGATAGCATCCCCAGTTGGAGCCAATGTTATCACCCTAACAATTTTTATCGGGATCTAAAAAACTTCTGAAGTTTAGCGAGACGCTATACCACAATAGAGGTGTGATAGTTCAGGGTGCTCGACTATACGTGACGTATGAAAAAATGTAGCAAAACTAGGAAGGGAGTAGCTCGACGGGCCCTCGATCTTGAAGAATCTCAGATCTACGGTCGAAGGCTACATCGGACAAACAAATAGCACATAAATTAACATCGCGAAGGCAAACCGGGGAAAACTACTCTGGTTTCAACAGGCAATGCGCGACACTCTTACACACACATCGGGGGAGACAGACGATTTCCCGAAACCACTTTTYCTATGGCCTCGATGTCACGTGGTTCAAAACTTCATGTCAATAGCTCGGGGGGGAGGATGGCGGTTGGTCAGATCACCTCACATCATCGGTCCAGGTACTTTCCCGGATGACGTACCAAAAGGACGTCGCCGCATAACTAACTCGAGGCTCATCATTCAAAGTGGATTGATGAAGTGTGGTACACCAAGGTACTGTGACAGAAATTCATGAGGAAAGTACACAAAACATCAAAATTTCAGATATGAATCATTTTATCCTATTATGGGAAATTGTCATCTTATGCGTAAGAAAAACAAGCTCGGCATGTGCTCCTAAATTCTGTAAACTCAAAGGGTGGCCAAATCAAGGTCTCTGTTAAGTCCGAAAAACATGGATAATATCCATCAAATAGTATCTGGCGCAATTGGGTTCTCACCTAAGGTACCAGGCAGGTCAATAAGTAAGAATGAAAGATGGTTCTTGTAGATGTAGGCAACTAAATTTCATACCGAACTTGAAACTGAGACAGAGTCGGGAGTAATATTAAACCCTGTTATAAGGGATCTTGTCATAAATGAACACGTAGAAAACACCTGCCACCTAGCCGCAAAGAAGAAGAGGAAAGGAGGAAACTAGAGGCCAAAACCGAGATGATAGAGAGCGTCAGGGAAAATTCCGATTGGTGGAGTACCTTGGAGGAGGAAATTGCCAAGCTGAGGTGAATCCTCAGGTAAATTTTTGGTGTATTTCAGATAGTTTTGGACAGATGTCAGCTTAAGAGAAGGGAGTCCTGATATGATAGACCAATTACTAACGGTTCCTTTAAATAATACAACTGTTCTTCCTGTTTTGTAACTCATATCTGTTTTTAGAATTATGAGGAAGTCGAAACATTTTAAATTCCATATGAAAGTCCTCTATATATGCTTGGCCTCATGAGTATAGAAGGATGGATAAAAGAGGAGCCTGCCCTCTGTGCAGGAAAACTTTATAAATCTCTGGGGATGGAATGAATACATGGGTGTAGAGGCAAATTTTGGGACTTTTTATGAAAAGATTCTAATTGGTGGTGTTATGAGTCTCGGTTTCTCTCATAGTATGTGATTCTGGTTATTCTATATTTTTATTTTGCTTTCTTCTGTCTAAATTGAGAAACTAAAAGTCTAGAATTCATTATTCGATGCTCTTGGCTTGACGATTTAGACTGTGTTCATCTCTTCTAAACCATTTCAGAATTCATTACTATAATTCTCTGATAACAGTTGTGTGTTTCTTTTCTTCTGATACCATCCATAATTTTCAAGCATAAACTCAGAAGTCACTTCCTCATTTAGTATTTTCCTCTTGATTGTTTTCACGATTTGGAAATACATCCTACATTCTTGACCCCATAGCCTAAATGTCATCTTCAACTCTTCAACAACTTTATTAAAACCCCAAAACAAACCAATTCTAGCCACCGATTTCCATAGATGTATCAAGTGACACGAGAGAGCCCTCTTTGAGTTGAGTGGGCTAGTGCCTCATCTCTAAAGTTGGTTGAAACAGTTACCTCTGTCGTCTGTCTATTCAGCCAGACAGAATTTACAGAGTGCTAACACACTCCATTTAGCATTTGTTCCATTTTCCAAGAACTTAGGATAAAACATACCCTTGTAATCAACTTTTGGAATAATAATAAATTATTATTCTCTTGGACTTAAGCCCCTAGGATTATCCCCTCTTTCCAACCTCTCAACCCCCTCTCCCTTACCCAACCTAGTGGAGCTTAGTCCCCCATACTCTTCGTGGTCGGTCTACACGTAGCGATGTTTATATTTTATTAATGATCTGCATAATTACATATACAAAAATCAGGCTCCTGGCCTTTAATGCCTAGGATTTCCGGCCTAATAACATATACGATTACAATATTATAATTGTTTGGCTCACCAGCCTACAAAACTTGTTTACAATTCATAAATACAATTGGGGCTCGGCCTTTTTGATATTACATAGGAAACACAATATTGCTTGTCACCATGCAGAATAAATAAAAATGAGAGAGGAAGAATACTCAAGAGAAAAATAAAGTGTCCCACTTCGCCTAGGACGAAAACGGATGTCCCAAAAAATAATTCTTTTATTAATGTTTGAGTACAATGAAGAGCTAAAAGCTCGATTCTTTCAAAGGATTACAATCAACACTTCTTATATCTCCCTTCACTAACACAAATTACATTTATTTTCTCATAAACATAGAGCACTAATTCTCTCTCATTACTAAATTTCTCTCATATACAACCATCCACCTATTATCTCTTTACTGGCCACCAAATGAATAAAAATGGAGCAATTTGTAAGCTTGTTACCCTGAGAAAATAGATCATATTCAATTGAATCAAAGAGTGATGTCGATTACTCATTCAGACCCGAGACAACCTACAACAACCAAGCCCTACACGTCGCCTACCATTTCACAAGTAATGGATATCTGATCCAGGATCTTTGCAATCTTTATAATTTAAAATGATTGCTCTCTTATGCATATCTTCAATGATGAAGGTGCATCGATAAGAAACAAGATCAAAGCATGATTTAAAACCCCACATAGAGCATTCAACTAGATCGTAATCTATCCTTAACAGAAAGCGATCTCAATCAAGACAACATCTAACTTACACCAAAAGAGAAAAATAACTGGAATTTAACAATTCACACAGGCTTGGCATCCTTCCACGCCTCTGTCAGATATGCGTGAAGTACAAAAAATGGGCCTTGAGAGTGAGGAGGTAGCTTGTTTCGAGCTTTTTCCATCTATTGTGTCCACCATGCGCTCTGCTGGAGCTTCTGTAGCTTCTTCAATTTTGCCCTCCGTCGAGGACGATCACAACAGGAAATAGGTCGGTACACAGGGAACAGGTCAGTACACTTCTATCACCACATCTTGGATTTTGTACGCTTCTATAATTTCACTCATAGCTATGGCGCCATACCGTTCGTCCAATCCAGAGGTTGCTGCCAGAGCGAATTCCTCTGGAGAAATGGCCCATTTTCAACATTATTTTTGATAGTGTGAATATTCAGCATGCCCATATTGTCTGTAGCACCTTTTTCAATAGCACACAAACACTCCACAGATCGCACCACTCTGCAGTGCCATCACTTGCACTCACAGGTCGTACCATCACTTGCACTCTCTCTAAAGGTGGCTATTATTCTTCACACAACAGTAGCAAACATCCACACTCCAATAAACATTTATACATAAATCTCACACTACAAACCTTGCTCTGATACCAAATGAAGAAATATACCAACATAATAATGGAGCAAATAATACAATAGGAATGAACACTCAACTCAAACTTTCTCATTACCAAAGCATGAATAAATACAATGAGAGAATTTGTTATGAGAAATCATCTTCTCCTACAATCTCTCAACTATCTCTCCAATAATCTCTTCATGAATATCCCAAATATATTTCCTAACTTTAATTATACTTTCTATACATAACAAATAACAATAATACTAAAAACAATTACATCTAGAATATGATAAACGAATCATTATTCCAATTTTTTTTTTTTGCAAGTCCTTGATTTGAATCTATTACCAAGTTGATTCCATCCTTTAACATCTCGGTCACTTCTTGTTACATTTATAATGTACATATGTAGGTTTTTGTTGTTAGAAAAGAAGCCAAACATCCCAAACATACAAATTTCACTTCCAAGTGATTTTGACAGAAGCCACATCAAAAGTGCAGAATCTAAAGCATCTTATATCCCAACAATAGAATATAACATTTCAATCATAGAAACTCATTGAAAAACATGTGGAAACATAAGGAATAGAATTAATCTGCTTGATTTTGGTTTCCATTCTCTCCTTTATTAATTTTGAAATGAAGCAACTATTGTGGTTGAATCTATGCCTAGACAAAGGATGTATACAATTCAATTATATTATGTGAGTGAGATTCACCATTAGTAAGTAAAATGTTTTCTTATAAATAAATCGATTCAAAACACTCCTGGAGATATTTGATAATAGAAAATATAAGGCATAATCGGTTAGGCATGTATGGATAGTTATATATTACATTTACAAATGGACCTTTGGATTCATAGACAATGCCGACATTTTTCCAAAATTTTCCTAAAATATTTGTCGATTTATCAGCTGGAAGGGTTGTCAAATGTTGCCCATTCATCCACCTGTCAACAGAAGTAATAAGGATGCCCAACTTAGACAAGATTAAGAGCCAAGTTAACATTCACTATACTTTCTAATGGGAAGTGAAACACCTGCCAACTTGACTTGAATTGAAATATGATAAACAAGTCTAAACAAAAAACAACCATAAGTTTCTACATGTAAGAAACAAAAACATCCAAAGGTTCAATTAAAAATTTATATGAAATACATGTAGGTCTTTCCCATAAGAAAAGATATCATGAAATAGGCATTTACCGCAATTTCACAAAATCAAAGATAGCAACACTTTTTGTATTTGTATCAATTGAGAATTTGTTGACTGCAATGATTGAATCAACCATGTAGTAATAAAAGGTATCATAATTTTCTCATTTTTCTATATTTAAATGAATTAACCCTAGATGAACAAAAAAATCTGGCAGGATAGGTGAAATTACAAAGACATCATAATATTTAACAAAGTCTAGAATAATGAAGAATGAAATGGAAGAATGATGTAAAAGCATGCAATGTCAACGCCCATGTAATGGAGCTTCAAAAGAGAAACTAACAATAAAATAAAAAATTATATTTATGCAAGTTGATTAAGAAATGAAACAACACTACAATTTTATGTTCATAAAGTGCATTTAAACTTTCACCTAAAATGAGGCAATGATAATAGGAAAATAACAAATGCAGACACCCACACAATTGTTCCATGGTAAAATATTATTCTTTTGTGCCATCATTCCATCCCCAGAGAGATAAATAGTTTACTATTGCATCTGGTAAAAACTCCATCACCCTGAACTGCCAAAACAATAAACCTTTATAATTTTATTGTTGTTATCACCATTTACAAGCTACAAGCTTGAAAACACAAGAAAATGTCAGGGAAAAAGAATAGAATTTTTAAATGCAACAAACATAATGGGAAACTAATATGTCCCACTAATATTGCACCATGTTGCTTATATAGTTTGTTGTTATATGTCGTAATGTGTTTGGAAAATGTTCCTTTTCCATGTATTAGGAGATATCAAGCATCGAAGTAAAAAAATACATAGAATAACATGATAAAAAATTTCTCCTATACCTCATATAATGTATTATATTCATCCAACATGCATGCCACAACTAGAAAAGGAAAAGGATGATGAACTGTCTACCTTATAACATGAGAAATTCTCATGGAAGCATCATCAACGGCAACACAAATTGCACACAAGGTGCCCATTGCTCCTCATGATCCCAAAATCACCAAGTGTGTCCAATCCCCATGAAACCTTAGATGAGAAATGAGAGAATTTCTAATGAAACTTGTCCTCATTATGAATTTATGGAAACATTCATTTCTCTACTTGAATGACATTGACTATCTAAACATTTCAATGCAAACTAAAGTCCTAAAAATACTCACTCATGGCAGAAAGTTGTTATAGAGAACTTCACCACGGACAATATCATTAATTTTCAAGGTTCCATCTTTTGGTACTCTAAAATGGTATGTAAATGGTGTCCCTTTAAGCAATTATTCATGAATTTGTTCATCTGTAGTTGAAATCCACTTGCATGTATAAACTGGTGGCAACTACTTCAACTTAGCTTCCTAGAGAAGAAGCCGTAAGAATTTACCCAAAATTACTTACTCCAATGGAATTTAGTTACCATCTCATTAAAAATGGAAAGAAAAATTAAAGGCCACCAAAAACCCAAATACCTCCCAAAACACAAAAAGAATATAGGTTATTTAAAGGGGGGAAAGAACATGCTATTTATGTAAATAATATTGAACATATTTGGACTACAACCCTTGATTTTATGACATACTCAACAAAGGCATAGGGAAGACATGTAAGCTCTTAATGCTCTCAATGAATGAAAACTAAAAAAATTAGTTTCCCACATTTGATCCCATACATGACATTGGAATAATTTGTAAGATGGCACCACAAATACAGAGAAAATAAAAGCAACGTATATGAATTGAAGATAAATGCAATGTAGAGCAATGATTATCTTGCATTCATTCTAGTTTCCTTGGATCAATTTGTTCACTGCTCACTGGCTGGGGGTCACTATGTTGCCCATCAATTCAGAAGCTCCGTTGCGAACCATTTCTCAAAAATTGTTTTCTCCAAAACTACCTTTTGCAGACAAAGAAAAAGAAAAATTTAAAACCAAAACTTCTAACACCTCTAAGAGGATCTTGTAGAAGCATACAAACATTAGCTATACTTCTAACCCCTCTCAGTGGAGCTTGCAAAAGCATACAAGAAATGGCAAGTGGGTTTTAAGAATTTTTTAATGATATAAATAAGCCCTAAACCATGAATAATAAATTAAAGAAATTTTAAAATTAAATTGGTGTCTCTATTACCTGTAAGACTCCTCTTTGAGCTTCTCTTCTTCTCTTGGTTGCAGCAGGAGCGCCACCATCACGTCCTTCACCAGAAAATGCCATGGATTTTTGCCACCATCATGTCCTTCGCTAGAAAATGTTGTGGATTGTCCACCAATAGACATGTAATTATCCACCAACAAACTATTGTGTGTTTGTATGCATCATGGATGATCTAGGATATCTTCCACAAAGGAATAGATCTGAAGTAACACTTGTTTACCTTAAGGTAGAGGTTGTGCTAGTGAATGCAGGTATAAAGTCAACCAGAAGAAACCTGGAAGGTGCAACAGTTTGGAGTCAGAGTGAGGGAGAATCCACGTGGAAGAAGAATATTTGTCAATGGTTAAATGACAGATGGCAATTTCTCACATGCCCTCGACAAACGACGAAGGGAGGAGATGAACCTCCCCTTAAAAAAATGCCTTCGAGGTAATTATTTTTTGTTATTAAATTGAAAATTAAAAATAAATTTGAAACTATATATATGAAATATTTTGTGGAAATTTTAAATTTTATTTTAGTATTTTCTTAAATATCGTATTTCCTGTAAATTCCATAACTTTGATTACATAAAATCTTATTTAAAAATATTAAAAACTTATTAATTGTTTCTAGAGGTGTTTTTTATAGCTTAGTATGGGGGAGATGTGTCATTTCTTCCATGTTCTATAAGATATGGAAAAGACTTAGGGAAACAATATATCCATT
>JASDQU010013347.1:50782-109662 GCA_032191745.1 Picea mariana
TTATAATTTATGTTTTGAAAAGTTGGAGAACTCAATAAAAAATATTTATCAATGTAATGAAGATGATTCCTGAATTTAATTGAGCAATACACCATTGAAATGTTTTTCCCTCTCTATATATATTAACATAGAGATTAAAATATTTTATTTATGGTCCACACAATGAATTTTTTTGTTATTAGTCTCCTCCTTATCTTAATAAAGATGTGTGGTTATTTAAAATTTTATTATAAATTTATAATTTGCAAAAAAATAATTATAGATTGCAACAAAGGTTGATTAAACATTCTTAAATGCATAATAAAATTGTATTTTGATTGTTTTATTTTTTCAAAACAATGTATATCAACTCCATATAAAGCATTTATAAATTATACATCTTCCTTATACTCAAAGAAATAAAAAGCACCTATAGAATAAGAATTTTTTGAACTTTCAAAATATATATATATATATATATATATATATATATATATATATATATATATATAACATTAGAATATTTTTTCTATTATTAATATTTTTTTAGTGTCATATGCCAATTTCAAATTGAGCATGAAGGAATTACAAGTTTTCTTCATTTTATATAAAGATCTTTGAATGAAATAATAAAAGAATTTTTTGATTTCCATAGATATATAAGCATTTTGGATGCAATAAATTTTTTTTGACTTTCAATATTTTTCAAATATGAGGTGTCAACTCTATATTAAACATTAAGTATAAAACACTTATTAGTAATAAAAAAAATTTTAATTTTAATTTTTCTTTATATATTTTACATTTAAAGTGTACATTAACATATTTTATTTATAACTAATATTAAAATATTTTTTATTATTAATATTTTCTTTAAATGTCATATATCAATTTTATTTTAAACACAAAAAAAGAATTACACATCTTCCTTATATATACCTTTCAATACAATAATCAATACAAACTATTAATTAAAAAATAATTAAATTAAACTCATTTTCTAAATAATAAGATATTTATGTTTAATTATTTAAAGATTGAAAAAATTTGAAATTATAATTTGAATTTGAAATTAAAAAGTTCTTTTCTAAACTATAAGAGAATATATACACAAATTGTATTGTGATTAAACTTTATGTTTTATGTCTATTATAATTGTATTTCCAAAATACTGGAGTATATATATATACCTCAGTTTTTTATAAAACATATATATATATATATATTTAATTTAATTTAATTTATGTTTTATTAGTTCTTACTTCGTGCTCAGACTACATGTGTCAAATTTATAATGCTTGGTGCATTTTGGTTCATGAATTTTTTTAGTTTCACTTTTCCTTTATTTTTCCAAATTATTTATTAAATTTTTTTTTTTAAATAAAAAACTTTTTTGAATTTTGAATTTTTTTTTTTTTCTGAATTTATTGATTGGGTTACAAATTGTGATGGGATTTAATAGCCCATGATGTGTCCAATTTTCTTTTAAGATTTGTCTGGAAAAACAAATAATTTAAATAATACAAATTTCGTATTCGCCATTTTGCAGGATCTGACTTTGACAATACTTGGCCTTTGTAGTCGATGTATGAAGCTGTCGTCTTGAGCCACCACTTCATCCATTTTACATTTGTTCAACTGCATGTAGGTTTTGGAAGATGTAGGACCACAGGGCGATGCAAAAGATGAGAACCTGAATCTTCCTCCAGGATTATGAGGACCCCTGCTGATCAACTCAAAACCTTAACAACGCCTGGAATTAGCAGTTATGGCTACCCCTGCGAATCAGGTCGAAAGCTCAACAACAACTGTAATTAGTAGCTATGGATTCCAAGGCCAAGGCCATCGACAATAAGTCCTCGAGGATTAACTGAGGACCTGAATATGCCCCTGCGGATCATCTCAAAATATCGGTTTAAAGAGCATGCACCTCTATTAGACTTATGATAAGAAAGTGTATTTTACCATGAGCCCATTATGATCATGTTTCTGATTTTTATTGTATAATAAAAAATAACATCTGAGCCTAGTTTTTAGTGAACGACTTTGATTGAATATTAGGGTTTGAGAGAACAGTGGCCAGCCAGTTAGTGATAGTAGTGAACGACTTTGATTGAATATTAGGGTTTGAGAGAACAACCGCCAACCTGTTAGTGATAGTCACAGCTGCTAAATACTGAAGATCCACTGTAGCAGTCATGAGTGTTATCAAAGATTAATATGTGTGCAAATTACTAGTATCCTCTATTTCAAAGAGCCACCATATATGAGTTGTATCTAAGCGAGAGACGCCATAAGCCTGCCAACAAATAAGTTTATCTGCCAACAAATAAGCCTGCCAACAAATAAGTGTATCTAAGCGAGAGACGCCATAAGCCTGCCAACAATTTTATTTAGTTGTTTCAATAATTTTCTTCAGGGTTGGTGTGAAAATCTTTTCATTGTAATCAAAATCTACATGCGAATTTAAAACAAATTCTAACACCAATAATAATAATAATGAAAAATACTTGTTTAGAAACATTAAAGCTTGTGTCTCTCCAGACTTGTTCGGAATAAGGAACAACTCATACACCATCTTGAGGCCGCATATCCAGGTGAAAAAATGGCGATATGGATATAGGTGGTTCTGATGGTTCCTTCAATTTGAGTATACAACAAGTCTCTTACCTGTAATTTCCCACTGTGATTTTCAACACGACACCATGGATAACCACAGTAGGTGCTAGTACCATAAACCGAGAGTTTCCAGCTCTCGTGGTGCTTGGGAATGGTAAAAACTATAGGGGCTCCTCCCTTTACAAAGGCAAGACGCTGGGCAATGAGCAATTGCCTTTGATATATCGAAAAACTGCATCCAGTAATGAGACTACAAATATTTTCCTCGCGAGAAGCCTTGATTCTAATAGGGTTAATGGAAAAATTATACTTTGTGATCTAAGAGGGGAAGAGGGAACGACGAAGATAGGATTGGTCGTGTGATAAGCCAGGGGAGCCGAAACGATTCTGGCCAACCGACCTGTTGACGGGGAGGATTTATGGACCAATTTTCATTTCTTACCTACAACGAGCAACGATTTCAAGTACGGGGTAGATATTAAAGCTTATAAAAATAGGACCAAATACTCGACGGAAACCATTAAAGCAGAGGGAGTGAGCGTGGTCGGTAAATCATGAGATCCGGTAGTAGCCAGCTTCTCTTCCAGAGGGTCGAATCTGCTTGTTCCAAAGATCCTTAAGACGGACTTGATTGCTCCGGGCATCAACATATTGGTGGCATGGAGTGGGCATGTCAACCCAACCCGCTTCACCTCTGATAAAAGAAGAGTAGATTACAACATAATTTCTAGGACTTCCATCTCGTGCCCTCATGTCCTAGGCATCGTCGTGCTTATTCTTGCAACACATTCGGCATGGACACCAACTACGATAAAATCAACTTTGATGACATCTTATGTGCCATTTGATCATTCTAAACACCTTATACGCGAACCCTTCACTGCTCTACCTGCAAAATCCTTTGCTATAGGCGTTGGTCATGTGAATCCCAGTACTGCCTTAGATCTCGTCTATGATGCAAAATTTGATGACTACGTTAGCTTTCTGTGTAGTCTCAATTACACTGGAAGCCAAATTCATATTCTTACAAGGCAAGCTCTTGCACCAACTTACAGTCACACCAACCAGGAGATCTGAACTACCCCTCATTCTCCATGGTGTTTAAACCACTTAATTTAGTTCGTGCTATGAGGAGAACTGTGATGAACATTGGGGGATCCCCTTGTGTGTATGAAGTGTCAGTGGAGAGCCCTCCAAGTGTAAATATAATCGTGGAGATGAGGACTCTCATCTTCAAAGAGAAAAATGAGAAGGCGAGTTATAGAGTGATATTTGAAAGAAAAATAACATCTCACAACAATTCCACCAGACACCAAGAGCTCAGACAAATTCGGTGGAAATGCATGAAGGGTGGAACGCAGGCCGTTCATAGTTTGATAGTGGTAAAGGTGGCTAGCTAAGGTGTTTTTAAGATTAGGACCACGAGAGTTGAACTGTGTCCATCCTTCTCATGAAAGTTTGCATAAGTCTGCTTTATGCAGGGATATCCATTTGTCTTTTGCTGCAAAATTCCATCTGTTCTTTGTACTTTAATGGCATTGGAGAGAAGGCCATAAGTAATTGTGACTGTCAGAATTCATGTCGATTACCCATGCTTATATGTAAGCCACTTAATTTAACACTGATAGGATTAGACATGTGTTTTTTCATGCAAAGTGTTGTGTTTGCAGTGAAGCCATATTAAAGTTACATTAAAGTTAGAATAAAATAATTTCGTATATTCTTATATTTTCATTATTTAAATAAACATTAAGGGATATAGCATTATCAAAACTTTATAGGATCTATTTAAAATGATTCTTATTTTCCTCATCGTTGACATATCTCTTTGTTAAGTCCAAGCTAAATCAATATACTTTTCTAGAGTTTCAAAGTGATTGCATATGTGTATGGAATGTTTCGAAGTGATTTCGCATGAAAAGAATATAGGCATAAATTTGATATCTCATAGAGAAAACTTGAATTAATATACATACATAATGCGGTGAAAACTACAATGAATCATCAACATTTATGAATTTATTGAACTTGTGTGAGTTATTTTCCACTGAGTTAGTGCTCTATGCTAACCTCAAATCTTCCCTTAATGTTTGTCATGCAATACAATTGTCAATTGTTGCTTTTTCCAAAAAATTGTAAGTCAACTTGTCTAGTTGTTTTGTTGTTATTAGGCTTATATATTTCTATAATACGCCATTTTCTTGCACAAAGGAATACTATAGATGCAATAAGTGTGTATTTTGATATTGCTAGGAAACTTATGGTTTCAGAAAATCATTGAGTGTGTAATATCCCCAAGGACGATCCCATGTTGTATTTATGAATTGTAAACATGTTTTGTAGGTTGGTGAGCTGAGTGTTGATAAGCTAGTGGGATTATGTGTTTATTGGGCCGGAGAGCCTAAGTGTTAAAGGCGGGCTTGTTTTTGTATATGTAATTATGCAGATCATTAATAAAATATAAAAACATTGTTGCGTGCAGACCGACCATGAAGAAAGAGTGATGGGGGACTAAGATTCCACAGAGTGGGTAAGGGAAAGGGGGCTGAAAGGTTGGAAATAGGGGATAAGATTAGGGGCTTAAGTCCTTGAGGATAATGATTTATTATTATTCCAAAGCCGTGAGAAAGGAATGATTTTAGCCTAACTCCTGGGAGGGGCAACGTGTGCAGAAGGGAACACATGTAGCTCCAGGAAGACAAGTGTCGACCTAGGCACATGCAGTTAAAGGTTGAAGTGTCAGCTTTGTCGAGGGTTCATCCTCCATTCTTCCGCCCGCTGTTTGAACTGTGTGGCCTCTGTGTTTGATCTCAACATACCCTCATGCAGCTCTGAAACCAGAAAACCATTATGTTTTCATGAGAGTTGACGCATTCTCCGTCTGAATCGTTTGAGTCTACGTTTGAACTCTGCGTTGATTCCTTGTCACGCACCCTCAAAACTAGTGGCAAACCCATGGACTGAGCCATGTCTCCTATGTGTCCTGTGAACTCAACTTATCCGCCCTTGCAGAGCCGATTCCATACCTGAACCGTTCTTGGGTTGTTGTCTTCTGTTTTCTTGAGTGGTGTTGACCAATTGTTGTTGTTGTTATCCTTACCTTGTGGGAATTGAGTTGAACCGTGGTTGAAGAAGTAGGTTGTCAGGCCTGTGAGAAGCTCTCTTCAGGTGAGAGAGTTTGTTGGGAAGTGTTTTTCTCCCAGAGAGAGTCCAACACCTGCTACAGAGTTCTGAGAATTCTTGATCCGGCCTGTTGCCGATACCTAGAGAGGGAGGGTCGATGGATTGTGTGACAGTGAAGGTGTATATTTCCGGGTGGAACATGCATGTGGGGAATGAGAGTCCGTGAGTAGTGGGCATAAGAAGGCTCCTGGGGAGAATCCTTCCAGTTGCACTATGCAGTTTTCCTGTAACCTTAGTGTAGTCTAGGATTCCCTTTCCTGGGGTGGAGCTTAGTCCCAGCTCGGGGGTGACCCACTACTAGGTGTGATGAGAAACATGGTCTAAGGCTAGGAGGTTCATGGAAGGTCTGCACATAGTTGGTGGATTTACTCCAACTTAAAAGATAAGTATCAGTCTATGCTTAAATTATATGTATTTTATGCATGTTTGTGCTACCGATGCTTGAATGTTATCATGTGTTCCGTAGCGTATATGAATTACTGTCTATTACATTGAATCTGTATCGTAACAACAAACTTTGTGTTAAGTGTTTAAAATTCATTACAATGCATGTCACATGTGTATTTATGTGAATGTTCTGCAGTAGTAGCATTTCCCGGCCTATTGGTGGTTGGGGACGTTACAAATTGGTATCAGAGCAGTTAAGACAAAGTTAAGATTGCGTGGGTAGCGTTGCTCAACCTGGTGATGGCTGGGGACATTACAAATTGGTATCAGAGCCCAAGGTTTTCAGCACTGAGCCTGGATGGGCCATGTTAGTGGTAGTTGAAGTGAAAGTTCAGAAAATAATTGTTGTCAAGATGGACAAAATTCAAGTTCAGAGCAGGTTTTCGACACTGAGCCTGGATGGGATGGATAAGTGGTCATTGGACCCGAGGTTTCAGGTGGAAATTATGTCTCGAGGGACTAATTTCGGACTTGAGAACCTTCCTTAGTGCGAAGAAGTTACCTTGGTCATGTTACAAAGCTCAGGAAGAGTAGTGGTATCGTAAAATCATGACTGAAGTGGTATTGGGCCACAAAGTAATGTGGACCTTAGGATCTTTTCGAGAGAAGGAGAATCCTTTACGACCGTCAGATCTGGAGAAGGTGCAGGAGGGTTATCCTGGAAGCCTTTTGGAGTTCGAAAATAGAGAGAAGTGGGGTGCGCTGAGGCACAAACTTTCGAAACCTAAAAATTCGAAGTTCCAAGGGAGATCTACACCGTAGATCTGAGGAAAAGAGATTGACCATTGGATCAAGCAAAAGAGTAGAATGTAATTTTGGGAATTCGACTATTGGGAGAAGTGGGATGTGTCGATGCAAAAAATTCCGAAGTCCGAAGTTCTAAAATGAAAGGATGGATGTGGTGGGGTCAGATGACGTCGTCTGGGGTGACTTGGACCTTCCTAGGCATGCCATGTGCCACCATTTGGGTTGGTGACTTTTGTATTACGTGGACCGTTGATCCACCCTACTTCACAAGTTCGGTAATTAGAACTCCGAGAGACTGTGGAGAGGTACTTTGAAGACTTCCGACACGCGAAGTCCCGATTTGTGAGGAAAGGATCTAGACCATTGGATTGTGGGGAATTCAGGACTGTTGATTTGATGTGCGTGAAGTTTGGGTTTAGGAAGAAAAGAGGTGAGATAACTTCTGAGGACGCGAAGCGCGAAGTCCCAAAGTACTCAAAATTTGGGGCCCAGGTCATAGCCCAATGACATAACAAAAGGGGCCTAGCGGGAGGAGTTAGTGCCTAGAGGATTCATGATTCAGAAAATCAGGAATCGAGAGTATCAGGCTTGGCCCGCAACAGAATCCCTGAAACACTAAGTTGYGAATCGCCTTATTGAATAGGTGAGTGGTCATGACCCGTGATCATGTGGATTGGGGACTAAGGAAAGGGGATAGTACTTGAAATATTGTTGCAGAACAGAGCAGAGCTTAGAAAGAAATGGAATTTGAAAATTTTCTTGGTTCATATTCATTTATGAATACTATTGGAATTGTTAAGGACGGATAGCCTAACAATTTTTGGTTGACTACACATTGTGTTTGCAGAGTTCAATGAGTGTTAGGACCAAAGTGAAATGCCACTGAGTGTAGAGAAATGGAGGAGACACATAATGTTTCCAGTTCAGAGAATGAACCTAAAGGGATGGATGTTCATTTGGGATTTGAAGGATCGAACTCCAGTGGACATGGAGAAGAGATAGATAAGGAAGGAAACATGATGAAAATCATTGAAAGAATGCAGAAAGATACCCAAACTCACCGAGCAGATATCATAAAGCTCAGGAAAGCTCAGGAAAAACAAGGAGAATTCAAATTAAAGTTTATGAAGAGTTTGGAGAGAATATAAAAGAAGTTGGATAAGGAGAGTGACTCGAGCAAAACGGGGAGTAGCAGGACCCCTGAGAGGAATGGAAGATAAAGAAGCATTAGTAGACATCGTCGCCACTCCCCAAAGCATTCCAATAAGGAGGCACACAGTAGTTCAAGCCCATCTCCTACTAGAAAGCACATGAGATCTGGAGTGGATGAGTTGAAGGGAGAAATGAACAAGATTAAGCCTCCTACGTTTGATGGAGAACACAAGAAGGAGGAAGATGCTGAAACATGGTTGCTTGACATGAGGAAATATTTCCAACTGTAGAAATATTCCTCTCATGCAGAAGGAAGAATTGCAATGTATCAACTGAAGGGAAAGGAATCCATGTAGTGGGATCATCTTGTGCAGGTGCAACACATTAAAGAGAAAGATATCACCTGGAAAGAATTCAAGAGGTATTTCGAAAATAAATACTTGACTAAAAGATATTATGACAGAAAGATGAATGAGTTCTTTGAACTCAAGCTGAGCAGCATGTCCATTGATGAATACGAACGAAATTTTTTGGAATTGTTGAAGTATGTCTCGTCATCAAGGATGAGACTGTCAAAATTCAAAGGTATCTGAGTGGACTACCACCATCCATTGGGGACAAGATTCAGTATGATGACCCTAAGACTATGGAAGAAACTATAAGGAGAGAAAATTGATTGTATGAACAACAAATATAAAAGCCTACTTTTCGGAAGGCTTGGGATGACCAGAAGAAGTTTAAGAAAGAGCAGAGGTAGAAGGGAAACAAACCTCCCTTTTTCAGAAACAATCCTCAAGGGCAGCCATCATTTAGAGAGCCAAGAATGACTGACATAGGGGGACAAAGGCTAAGGAAGACGCCCATTCATTGTTAGGGATGTCAAGGAAACCACAAGTGCAGAGACTGTCCCCACAAAAATGGCAAAGTGAGAATTGTCCATAATGTTCAGCAAGCTGAAACAGTGGAGGACATGGGAAGTAGAATACCAAGGATCTATGAAGCCCTGGACAACAAACAAGCTAAATTTCAATCACACATGATCAAAGTGAAAGGTGTGATCAACAACCNAATGAATGACATAGGGGGACAAAGGCTAAGGAAGACGCCCATTCATTGTTAGGGATGTCAAGGAAACCACAAGTGCAGAGACTGTCCCCACAAAAATGGCAAAGTGAGAATTGTCCATAATGTTCAGCAAGCTGAAACAGTGGAGGACATGAGAAGTAGAATACCAAGGATCTATGAAGCCCTCGACAAAAAACAAGCTAAATTTCAATCACACATGATCAAAGTGAAAGGTGTGATCAACAACCATGCCTTTACTATTTTAATTGATTCAGGGGCTAGCCATAGTTATATAGATCCCAGAGTGGTGGAAAGTTTTCATTTACCAAGAATCAAGCATGGAAAATATTGGTTAGTACAGTTGGCTACAGGAGCCAAGAGAAAGGTTATGGAGTTGGTTAAGTCCTATCCAGTGGACATGAATGAACTGAGCACAAGGGTTGAACTGAACATTCTTCCTTTAGGTTCCTATGAATGTCTAATTGGGATGGATTGGTTGGACCAACACCACTCCATCCTAGACTATCGTAACAAGGCATTCACTTGCCTAGATGAGGAGGGGAATTAGAAAACAATCCAAGGAATTCCCAGAGCTATTGCTATAAGAGAAATATCAACAATGCAGCTGAAGAAGTGCTACAGGAAAGGTTGTCAATTATTTGCAGCCCATGTGGAGGAAGCATCTAAGGATGAGGTCTCAAATATCGAAGACCATGCAGTACTCAAGGAGTTTGAAGATGTATTCCAGGAAGTACCTATATTACCCTTGAAGAGAGTTATTGACTTCTCTGTAAAATTGATGCCTGGAGCAGCTCCAGTATCGAAAGCTCCTTACAAAATGAGTACACCAAAGTTGAAAGAACTGCAATTGCAGCTTGAAGAGCTTCTAAAGAAGGGGTATATACGCCCATGCGTGTCACCTTGGGGAGCCCTTATCCTGTTCGTGAAGAAGAAGGATGGCATGTTGAGATTGTGCATCGATTTCAGGGAGTTTAACAAAGTGACTATAAAGAAAAAGTATCCTCTACCGAGGATTGATGATCTTTTTGACTAGTTGAAGGATGCTAAGATATTTTCAAAAATAGATTTTAGATCAGGGTATCACCAGTTAAGAATAAAGGAGGAAGACATCAGCAAGACCACCTTCAGAACAAGGTATGGTCACTATGAATTCACAGTGGTTCCATTTGGGTTGTCAAATGCACCAACTATTTTTATGTGCCTAATGAATGGTGTGTTCAGGGAATATCTGGACAAGTTTGTCATAGTATTTTTGGATGAAATTTTGGTGTATTCCAAGTCAGAGGAAGAGCATGAACAACATCCGCAGATGGTGTTGCAAGTGCTAAGAGAGCACCAACTGTATGTCAAGCTGAGCAAGTGCTCATTTTATCAAAAGCAGATCCATTACTTGGGGCATATCATCTCAAAAGATGGGATAGTCGTGGATCCTCAGAATATTGAGGCCATCAGGGAATGGTCAGTGCCGAAGAATGTGACAGAAGTCAGATCCTTTATGGGTCTAGCTGGTTATTATAGAAGGTTCATTGCAGGGTTCTCAAGGATAACTTACCCTATCACTTCCTTGCAAAGGAAGGAGACGAAATTTCAATGGACAGAAGAATGTGAGAGAAGATTCCAGCGATTGAAGTAACTATTAACCAGTGCTCCAATCCCAAGGATTGCAGATCCGAATGAAGATTTCATAGTGTGCACAGATGCATGCAAAAAAGGATTGGGAGGAGTCCTCATTCAGAATGGGTTCCCAATTTGTAATGAATCCAGAAAGTTGAAAGAGCACGAAAAGAATTATGCCACTCATGATTTAGAGTTGGCAACCATTGTTCACTCTCTAAAGAAATGGAGGCATTACCTCATGGTAAGGAGGTTTGAACTGAGGACAAAACATAACGGTCTGAAGTATTTGTTTGATCATCTAACCTTGAATGCTAGGAAGAGTAGGTGGTTGGAGTTCCTGTGTGAGTATGACCTTGATATCAAGCATATCAAAGGAAAGGAAAACAAAGTGGTTGATGCACTCAACAAGAGAGTGCATGAACTACATGCTACAACCATTATCATGTACCAAACTGACACCAAAAGTAGAATTTTGGAAGCTGCAAATACAGATTTGCAGTACAGGGGTTTGGTAGCAAAGCTACAACAAGGTGATATGCCACAGAAAGTGGAAAATTATACATTGGAAGCCGAAGGAACACTTCTGTACAAGAACATAATTTATGTACCTAATGTCCAGGACTTGAAACTTATGATTTTGAATGAAATGCATAATGTGCCTTATGCAGGGCACTCTGAATATCAGAAAAATGTGGCAGTAGTCAAGAGCCATTACTTTTGGCCAGGTATGAAGAAATAAATTATAGAATACATGCCAAATGTATGGAATGCCAGAAGGTTAAAGCTGAGCATAGACACCCAACAGGGTTGCTACAACATTTTCTCATTCCTAAGTGGAAGTGGGAGGTAGTGATAATGGATTTCATCACAGGATTGCCCAGGACAGGAAAGCAACATGATTCAATCATGGTGGTGGTGGACAAGCTTACGAAAGATGCCCATTTTATTCCGTTAAAGACTGCTCACAAGGAAACTAATGTTGCTGATATTTTTATGAGGGAAATAACACAATTTCACGGTATTCCCAAGACAATTGTGTCTGATAGAGACCCAGAATTTACCTCAAAGTTCTAGAAGGGGTTGTTCAAAGGATTCAAAACGAATCTGAATTTTAGCACTGCTTATAATCCTAAGTTTGATGGGCAGACAGAGAGGGTGAATCAAGTAATAGAGGACATGCTAAGGATGTATGTGATGGACAAACCATCCAAATGGGAAGACTACCTACACTTGGTAGAATTCGCCTACAACAATGGGTATCAAGCATCGTTGAAGATGAGCCCATTTGAAGCACTTTATGGCAGAAAGTGTAACACTCCAGTAAGCTGGGATAATCCAGCTCATAGAGCAGTAGTTGGGCCAGACTTGCTCAAGGAAATGGAAGAACAAATGTTGAAGATTAAGTAGAATTTGAAAGATGCCCAAGACAATGATCAGAATTTATGCAGGAACACAATGAAATACAAAAATACACATAAACGTAGAGATGTAGGGGAAATAAAACTTCATTTCATTAATAACAAATGACTGAAATATGCTTACAGACAGAATGGAAATAAACTAGCTAGGGCGCTGGTATCTTATCTCTGAGAAGAGTTGTGGCAGCTACTAGCCTCTGAACTATGTTACAATGAGGCTCGAAGGCCTACTTATTATTGAGAAACAATGGAAAACCTAAACGTCCAAAAACCTAACCCTAGGAGATGAAACGCCAAGACTATGGGCCCCTTTTGGGTAAATTGGTACACCAACTTCCCGGGGACGTAACTTTGGCATACGATCTCTGTTTGACGCGCTCAATACCTCATTAGAAAGATCTATCCGAGCACTACAAATTTTGTGTGAGAAACATCAAACTTTGTTCCATGTTGCTCCCCGTTTTCCCAAAAAATGTCGTTTAGGGCCTCAAAATGGCTCCAAAAGTTCAGGACCCGAAAAACTGCTAAAAATAGTAAACTGTGCGGAAACTGAAAAATTGAAAGAAGTAATGGTGCGGGTCCAAGTGGAATAGGTGGGTGGCCACCAATATCCACCTGGATCATTCCTCCCCCCTTAGGAAGCAATGGTCCCCATTGCATTGAGTTCCTCCATGAGATGAGGAAACTTCTATTGAACTTGGTCCCTGGTGAGCCACTTTCCTTGGTGAAGGAGTTGGCTTGCTTTGACAACTCGATATAGTGGTATCCTTTGTTTTTAGGTGCACTTGATCTGTGTATCCATGATCTGATCAGTTGTGGCTTGTTCTAGGCAGTCTGGATTTAACTCTGTTTGTGTGAGTTGTTCTGCCATGTTAGATGTGTCTAGTAGAGGTGGAAAGTAGGGCCAAAGACGGTCCACATTGAACACTATGTGCATACCAAGGAATGGTGGAATACTGAGATCAAAGGAATTGTCCCCTATAGCCTTGGTGATGGTGTATGGCCCATATCAGAGTGGGCGAAGCTTGTCGTGGGGTCCAGTGAGGCGTTCCTTTTGCAAATGTAGCCACACTTTGTCGCCCACCTGGAAGTTGTGTGGTACTCGATGTTGATCATGTCGCTTCTTGTACTTAGCATTAGCTCTATCCAAGATGTCATGAACCTGTTGGTGGATGTGCTGAATGCGCTCAATGAAGTTGTTTTCCTTGTCAGCCTCAGACTGGACATGGGCTAAATTTGCTTGAGTAGCTGCAAATGGCATGGCTACGTCAATGGGACATAGTGGCTGGAATCCCAAGCCCACTTGAAAGGGAYTGTGGCTGGTTGAGATATGGAGAGCTTGGTTGTAGTTGTGTTGGACATAGGGGAGGCTCTCATCCCATGTGCATGGATGCTTTGAGTTGTACATGCGCAAAATGTGTACGATCATCCGGTTGATGACCTCTGTCTAGCCATCAGTTTGCGGATGGAAAGTGGTGGACTTGGTGATCTTGGTGTCCATCATCGACCGGAGGCTGGACCAAAATGTACTGAGGAACCCATTGTCCTAATCTGAGATAATAGACTGTGGGATCCCAAAGTGCACCCACACTCATTCAAAGAAGAGTTTAGCAGTGGATTCTGYTGTGATATTCTTCTTGCATGTCATCATAATGAACATATTTGAGAATCTGTCGACGAATACAAAAACACAATCATTGCCATGCCTAGTAGAAGAACGGCCCGACATGTAATCCATGGAGATGGATTCCCAAGGTCGACTAGGGGTAGGCAGTAGACTATAGAGGCCTTACTTCTTGATGGTCGGTTTGGCAATGGCACAAGCAATGCAGGACTTGATGTACTTCCTGACATCTTTTCGAAGGTTCGACCAATAGAAATAATTTTGCAATACTGCCATGGTTTTCTCAACCCCAAAATGTCCAGCAACTCGGCTGTAGTGAGCCTCCCAAATCATCTTGGCACACTCACTTGAAGGAACAAAGGTGTCCCGTGTGACATAGCAGGGCATCCTGGAGGTGAAAATTGGGAACTTTCTTACCCTCCAAGAGCGTATTGTATGTGTGGCCAAATTATGGATCACTTTTGTAGAGAAGCGACCAATCGAAAGTCTCATGCCCACAAGAGTTGAGCACAGTGGTTAGCACCATGATAGGTGGTCGAATGAGGCAGTCTGAACCATTATTGGTGTTGCCTTTCTTGTACTTAATGTTCAAATAAAACTTTTGTAGGTATGTGGACCACTTCTGATGGCGATCGGTCTGCAAATTACCTTGTATATGTATGAACTGCAGGGGTCGGTGGTCCATGTGGATGATCGTTTCCTTTCCCAAAATGTAATGCTTCCATTGTTGACAAGACTACACAATGGAATACATTTCTTTGTCATAAGTGGGATACTTTTGGACTGTGTCAGAGAGTGTCTCACTATGACATGCCACTGGATGCCCTTGTTGAGTAAGGACTACCCCAATAGCATAGTTAGAGGCATCTGTCTCGATCTCAAATGGTTGTTGCAAGTCTGGTAATGTGAGCATTGGTGCAGAGCAAAGGTGATGCTTCAACTCTCTGAATGCCTACTGTTGAGACTCAGACCAAAATAATTTTTCTTTTGCTCCTCCCTTGGTGACTTGACTCAAGGGTCAAGTGATATGAGAGAATCCCAACACGAGCCTGCAGTAGAAAATGGCAAGACCCAAAAAGCTGCAGAGCTCTGTTAGGGTGGTTGGGGCTGGCCAATCCCAAATGACTTGGATCTTGGTTGGATCTACATGCAGTCCCCGCTCATCAATAATGTATCCCAGATACTAAACCTGGGTCATGCCAAAAGTGCATTTCTCCAAATTGGCACACAACTTGTGTTGCCGCAGTGTTTGGAGGATCTGTCGGATGTGGTGGAGGTGTTCTTCCCAAGTCTAGCTGAAGATTAGAATGTCATCCAAGTACACCACTACAAATTAGTTGGTGAATGGCCGCAATATGTCATCCATTAGCCTCATAAAGGTTGCAGGGGCATTCGTCAACCCGAAAGGCATGACCAACCATTCAAAAAGGCCCTCCTTGGATTTGAAGGCAGTCTTCCACACATCAGAGGGTTCAATTGGTACCTGGTGATACCCAGACTTCGAGTTGATCTTGATGAAATATTTTTCCCCCTTGAGTTGGTCCAGAAGGTCATCAATCTGTGGGATTGGGTACCTATTCCGGACTGTGATCTTGTTCAGTGCCCGATAGTCAATGCAGAGTCTCTAAGTCCCATCCTTTTTCTGCACCAACATGATCAGGATCCCACAGGGCGATGAACTTGATCAGATGTGACCTTTCTGCAACAACTCCTGAATTTGCCTCTTGATTTCATCATTCTCCATAACAGACCACCGATAGATTGGTCCATTGGGTAGCGACACACCTGGGGTCAGATCGATGGGGTGCTTGACCTGGCAGTGTAGAGGCACCCCTGCGGGGGAGGTGAAGATGTCCTTGTACTCCTCCATGACCTTATACATATGTTGCTGTCGTGCATAGAGGCCCTGTCTGGAGGTCGTGGCCACAACCTTCTTCTTTCCCTGAGGGCATATCATTAGGAAAACAAATTTCCTGGTTTTGGAAATGAGCTTACTACATTTTTTTGCAGTAACCAAAGAGATGGAGGCAGACAGTGTTATCTCCGGTATCCTATACAACTTATTGCCCAAAGTAATAATAACAGCATGAGGCCTCGACTCATACACAACATGTATCTTCCAAAAGTATAGTTGGCCTAATAATACATCAGAAACATCAAGAGGAACAATGTCACATAATACCTCATCTATGAAGGGCTTGATGCTATAGGGAAGGTGACATTGTTGGCTGACGTGGAGGTCCCATCCTTGGTGCAACCACCCGATGGTGTATGGTTGTGGGTGTGCTATGGTCGGCAAGCCCAACCACTTCATGACCTCTAATGAGATGAGGTTATTTTGGCTACTACTGTCGACAATAAACTGCAATGAGGAACCCTTTACCCACATCTTGGAATGGAAGAGGCGCTCTGCCTCCTTTGTATATTCTGGTTCCTCCTTCAGGATATTTGTGGTGGAAATGATGGCATTGGGCTCCGCATCAATAATATTCTTCCCTCTGTCATTCCCCTTGTCGAGTTCTAATTTAGAGTTGGAGCATGCATCCGATTCAAAAGCCTTCAACTCGACTACCAGTGACTGCTTGGCTCGACACTCACTTGTGTTGTGATTGGAGCTCTTATGGAAATCACACCACTTCCCCGTGTCCTTTTTTGGCTTCATGGTGTTATTATTTTCTTGCATCTTTGGCGAGTTGTCATGGGCCGCTTTGCCTTAGCTTGGTCCTTTGTTTGGAGGTCTAGGGGTACCTTTCCCTTGCTTCTAATTCACAGACCCAAAGTCTCGCTTCTTCTGTTTAAACTTTTGCTCAATCTTGGCAGCATACCAGTATGCTGCACCAAGCGAGGAGATGTAAAGGAACTCCATTTCCTCCTGAATGTATCTTTGAAGACAACTACGATACTTTAAC
This sequence comes from Picea mariana, assembly GCA_032191745.1. NCBI lineage: Eukaryota > Viridiplantae > Streptophyta > Pinopsida > Pinales > Pinaceae > Picea > Picea mariana. The sequence continues at coordinate 67,564 of JASDQU010013347.1, forward strand.
ACCAAATTTATTTCCAAATATTTGATACCCAACTTTGTCCGTAGGGTATGAAATAGATTCGTCAGCTCATGTACATCTTGGTCCCTTTGTTGCCATAGTGTAGTCCATTGTATGTATTTGTCCTCATAGATCCCCACAGGATAATATTGTTCCTTGATGGCATCTCAGAAATAATTCCAAGTGGGTGTGACCAAGAATAGAGAGGGTTCCCCCTCGCCCTATTTCTCCCAGTAGGTTTCCCACCAATCCTTGACATGGGGGGCGGCTTTGAGGAGTGAAAAAATAATCCTTTCTTGGTCGAAAAAGTCATGAACCAAGAAATACCCTTCTAATAGATTCAACCATCTATCTACGACATCTGCATATATTTGGCCCTCAAATATGGGAATTCCAAAGTTTACTTTTACCTTAAAAGGAGTGGTGCCTCCAGAGTGGCTACTGGATGTATATGCGTTGCCAGTGGGAAACCGTTGAAGGATCTGGGAAAAGTTGTCCATCATCGCATTCCTTTGTTTCTCGAGGGACTCTTAGAGCAATATTTTGATAGGATMTCCTGCTCCCTCATATTTATTTTCTTCCCCCATGGGAAATCGTCGGGGTTTGCAAGGCCGATCTTGCAAAGGTTCAACCAGCTCGAGCCCTAACTCCTTATACCCCGACCTCGTTGGGGACATGCAAAGAAGGATAGAGAAAGAGCATACCACTCTGATACCACTGATCTAGATTTATGCAGGAACACAATGAAATATAAAAATACACATAAACACAGAGATGCAACGGAAATAAAACTTCATTTCATTAATAACAAATGACTGAAATATGCTTACAGACATAATGGAAATAAACTAGCTAGGGCGCTAGTAGCTTATCTCTGAGAAGAGATGCGGTGGCTAATGGCCTCTAAACTATGTTACAATGAGGCTCGAAGGCCTACTTATTATTGAGAAACAATGGAAAACCCTAAATATCCAAATATCTAACCTTAGGAAATGAAACGCCAAGACTATGGGCCTCGTTTGGGTAAATTGGTACACCAACTTCTCGGGGACGTAACTTTGGCATACGATCTTCGTTTGATGCACTCAATACCTCGTTAGAAAGATCTATCTGAGGAATACAACTTTTGTGTGAGAAACATCAAAATTTGTTCCATGTTGCTTCCCGGTTTCCCAAAAAATGTTGTTTAAGGCCTCAAAACGGCTCCAAAAGTTCAGGACTCAAAAAAACTGCTAAAAATAGTAAATTGTGCGGAAACTAAAAAACTGAAAGAAGCAATGGTGGGTTCCTAAGTAGAATAGGTGGGTGGCCACCAATATCCACCTGGATCAGACAGGAAGAAGAGTTATGCTGATAAGAACATAACCCACAAAGATTTTAAAGTGGGTGACCATGTTTTCTTGAAAGTAAAAGCCAACATAAGTTCCCTGAAGTTGAGAAACTGTTAGAACTTGGCAACCAGATTTTGTGGGTCATTTGAAACCCTAGAAAGGATTGGGCCAGTTGCATATATGTTTGCATTACCTGCATCCATGACTGTACATAATGTGTTTCATGTTTCATTGCTTAAGAAATATATACCTGATGCTAATCATGTAATTGATTGGAATGTGATTCAGGTGGAGCAAGAAGGCATGTTGCAAGTGCATCATGTGCGCATATTGGATAGGAAGAGTAAACAACTCCGAAATCGAGCCATAGGGATTGTAAAGGTCCAATGGACCTGGTACGGTCCTGAGGACGCGACATGGGAGCATGAGGATGCTATGCAGGAAAAATACTTGCATCTTTTTTAAGATTTTGGAAATCTTGTTGATGTTGTGTAAAGAGTTGCATCGAGGACAATGCAAAAATAAGGGGAGGGTATTATAATATCCCCAAGGAGGAGCCCCTTTTGTATTTATGAATTGCAAACATGTTTTGTAGGTTGGTGAGCCAAGTGTTGATAAGCTAGTGGGCTTATGTGTTTATTGGGCTGGAAAGCCTATGTGTTAAAGGCCAGGGGCCTGTTTTTGTATATGTAATTATGCAGATCATTAATAAAATATAAAAACATCGTTGCGTGCAGACCGACCACGAAGAAAGAGTGATGGGGGACTAAGATTCCATAGAGCGGGTAAGGGAAAGGGGGTTGAAAGGTTGGAAAGAAGGGCTAAGTTTAGGGGTTTAAGTTCTTGAAGATAATAATTTATTATTATTCCAAAGATGTGAGAAAGGCATGTTTTTAGCTTAAGTGTTGGGAGGGGCAACGTGTGCAAAAGGGAATGCATGCAGCTCCAGGAAAACAAGTGTCGACATGGGTGCATGCAGTTAAAGGCTGAAGCGTCAGATGTGTTGGGGGTTCATCCTCCATTCTTTCGTCCACTGTCTGAACTGTGTGGCCTCTGCGTCTGATCTCGACATACCCTCACACAACTATAAAACTAGAAAACCATGGTGTTTTCCCGAGAAGTCGACACATCCTCCATCTGAACCGTTTGAGTCTGTGTTCAACCTCTGTGTTGATTCCTTTTCACACACCCTAAAAACCAGTGGCAAACCCACGGACTGAGTCGTGTCTCCTGTGTGTCCTGTGAACTTAGTTTATCCTCCCTTGCAGAGCCGAGTTCATATCTGAACCATTCTTGGGTTGGTGCCTTCTGTTTTCCTGCTATTGTTGTTATCCTTACCTTGCAGTAATTGAGTTGAATCGTGGTTGAATAGGCAGGTTGTCAGGCCTGTGAGTAGGTCTCTTCAGGTGAGAGATTTTGTTGGGAAGTGTTTTTCTCCCATAGAGAGTCCAGCACCAGCTACAAAGCTCTGAGAATTCCTGATCCGGCCTGTTGCCGAGACCCAGAGAGAGAGGTAGAGTAGCCGATGGACTGTGTGACAGTGAAGGTGTATACTCCCGGGTGGAACATGCATGTGGGGAATGAGAGTTCGTGAGTAGTGGGTGTAAGAAGGCTCCTGGGGAGAATCCTTCCGGTTTAACTGTGCAGTTTTCTTGTAACCTTAGCCTAGTCTAGGATTCCCTTGCCTAGGGTGGAGCTTAGACCCAGCTCAGGGGTGACTCGCTGTTGAGTGTGATGAGCAGCGTGGTCTAAGGCTGGGAGGTTCGTGGAAGGTCTGCACGTAGTTGGTGGAGTTACTCCAGCTTAAAAGATAAGTATCAATCTGTGCTTAAATTATATGTATTTTATGCATGTTTGTGCTACTGATGCTTGAATGTTATCATGTGTTCCGTAGCGTATATGAATTACTGTCTATTACATTAAATCTGTATCGTAACAGTAAACTCTATGTTCAGTGTTTAAAATTCATTACAATGCATGTCACATGTGTATTTATGTGAATGTTCTGTAGTAGTAGCATTGTCTAGCCTGTTGGTGGCTGGGGACGTTACAAATTGGTACCAGAGCAGTTAAGACAAAGTTAAGGTTGTGTGGGTAGCGTTGCCCGGCCTGGTGATGGTTGGGGACGTTACAGAGTGGGGAGGAAATATTATTATGTCCTGAATTCACTATAAGATAGTGTGGAAGTGCAGACTTTGCATCAACTGACATATAATCGACCTTCATAATTACAAAGGGTTTTTTCTCATATTGCTGGAGGTAGGGACTGCTTTGCGAATAATTCTCTTGTTATAATTTTGTTCCCAAAAAACTGAGTTCCATATATATTTTTAAGTGTTCATTAACTCTCAAATTATAATTTATGTTTTAGCTATCTTGGGAAAGAGTGAGGTGTATAGTAATTTACACGTTTTTAGGATGTTATTTTGAATGTATTTCAAAACTAAAATTGTATTTATAATTTGAATATAGTTTCCTATGGATACGAAGAGGAAAAAGAGAAGGGGATCTTTTGTGAGTCTGAAATTGGAAAAACTAAACAAGATAGAAGTCTAAAGGATATTCATCTTTTTGGATAAGCATTGGTAGTAAAATGTATGTGCACTTTGATGTGATGTGAAGGATTATGGAAAAATAACTAATGCTAGATACATAGTTTTAAAATCTATGGAGTACTAAAGTATGTAAAATTCGATGCCATGTGAAGGATTATGGGGAAAAATAATAAATGTCAAATACATAGTTTTATGATTTATGGATAACTATATTAGAAGATTAGAAGATTAAATGAAGTAAGTGGAGGAGAATTTATATGGAAGGTCTGGAAAGCATTTTTATTATTGGGTAGATGGTTGGTTTGGAAGATTAAATGAAGTAAGTGGAGGGGAATCTCTATGGAAGGTTCGGGTGACATTTTCATTATTGGGTAGATGGTTGGTTTGGAAGCTTGAGAAAGAAAATATGGTAAAAATAGGAGAGGATCCTTTGATGGATGCAAAGTCTCATTTAGGCTCTCAAATCCTTGAGGACAATATTGCACAATTAGTATATTTACAATATTATTAATGTAGCAGACACAACAGTAATATATCAAATTAAGAATATAGAAAACAATGGTTCAATTGGACTTCCAAAGGAGACCTAACAAATGAATGGGAGTAATGCATGCACTTACAATTTGAAACATATTGCCATTAGATTAAAAGCAGTTGAAGATGAAATTATTTGGTGTAAGAATAAAGCATCATGAAGGTAAACAACAAAGTTGTGGTATAAAGTAAGATTAGAAGATGAAGAAGCAAGAGACTAGAAGAGAATTAGTGATGGGAGAAAGTTTTGAAGTTGAAGTGTCCAAAAAGACAAGGATTTTCTTATGACTAGTTTTATTAATCAAAGCTCTAACGAGGTGCATTCTAAGCAAGATGAATAATAAGTTAGTGGACCATATCTTTGTGCACTATATCCATATACATATATACTCTACCACCCTCTAGATTTAAACTTGTAACCTCTTAGGAAGAAACACATGTTCTTATAACCATTAGACCCACTCAACATGTATATCTCATATATATATATATATATATATATATATATATATAAACCATTGATTACTTTATATTTTTCTTTAAAATTTATATACATTTATTTACTTCACATATTTAAAACTTACAATTATATTACAATTCGCATATTTAAAACTTAAAATTATATTACAAGTGAAAATAAAGAGCACCTTTCCATTCAGAGGTACGAGTGGAAGCATGGAAATAGAGCACTTTCCCTGGAGCCCAGGTTATTCCCTCTAACGTGGCACTTTTGCAAAGCAATGTCGCATGATCAATTCCCTGGGGCTACCATCGAAATAGGGAACCTCAACCGTATTTATAATAGCTCGCTTAACGAAGAGTTAGTTTTATCCATTCATCTCGATTCATTTTCACTAGCTATGCTTGCGTTGTCAGAGGTCGGAATAATTTACGTTCTGTGCATGGATTCTTTCTTCTCCTTATAATCACTTAATCCCTGAATCCTAACAGTGAAGCAATTAATGATTTTGCGGTTTCAGAAAGCTTGACTGAATCGCTCATTAAAGCTTTGTTTCAGTTAAGCATTTTCCCTCTTTTTGCTATCATGCAAAAATCATGTTGAAAATGTTGTCCAAGAGCTTTACATAAGCTTTGGTTTTAAGCTTAAAGGATTCCGCATTGAACCTTTATTTTCTTTCTTTTTGGTTAGATCTGCTTGTTAACATGCAAAGTTTGTTCGGAGAATGCTCTTCAGACGTCTACATAAAGAATTTGATGCTAAAATTTACAATAAGAAAATGTTTTAAGGTTTTTAAGGCTTTGATTTTTAACTTCAAAGTTTATTTGCAAAAAGCTCTCTCAGATATCTGCACAAGTTTTGTTGATATGTACGAGAATGCATTATAATGATTTGTGATGCTTGATTATATTTCAGGAATGACAACAGTAGGAGGAGCGATGGATCTGGCTTCAAGAGTGGGAGGAAACATTGAGAAAGGCCAAATGCTGACCGCAGTTGAAGAGTAAGCTTTTCGATCCTTCATTTCGCACTTTCTCTTTATTTCCCCCCTATGAACGTGTTTCGTGAAGAGCGAGGGTTTTGTAAGCGAGAGAAATTCAAAAAACAGTGAAAATGAGTCTGAAGGTTTTTCAATGCACTGGATATGGTGCATTATGCGTTAGAATATACAGTGGTCATTCCTTTAGGAGAGAAAATTAACCTTTCTGGATTCTTACTAGCCATTTACAAATATTTTTTGAACTTTTTGGATAGTTTCTTCTTAAAGTTGCTTTGATGAAAGAAAGGCCTACAGATTCTTCAGAATCCATTGATATTTTTGTAATATCTCGCTATTTTTGTAATCTCTCTACATAATATTCAGAATCGATAGATGTTTTCTTTGTGACAAGAAATGAAAGAATAACGATCGAAGTTTAGCCGTCCCAGTGTGTTACAAGCGACAGTTACTCTGTTTTAAGAGAAATAGGAGCATTTGCTTGGAGGTTGCAAGAGTTTTGACGAGGCCATCACTCTAGAGTGGCGACTGAAGTTTTTGAAACTTTCTACAGGATTTTTGGAATCCATTGATATTTTTGTGATCAGAAACGCTGATCCCGTTTGCATGAATTCCTGCATAGCCGCAGGTATATGCTGCCATGCAGCTTTGTTTATATATGTGTAGATTTACCAGCAGAGAAGAAATACGGTATTAAACCAAAACAACTGGAATACAACAAAATTTAGTATTAAACCAAAACTACTTTCTCTTTATTTCCATGAACGTGTTTCGTGAAGAGCGAGGGTTTTGTAAGTGAGAGAAATTCAAAAAACACAGGAAAATGAGTCTGAAGGTTTTTCAATGCAGTGGATACGGTGCATTATGCGTTAGATACAGTGGTCATTCCTTTAGGAGAGAAAATTAACCTTTCTTGATTCTTACTAGCTATTTATAAAGATTTTTTGAACTTTTTGGATAGTTTCTTGTTAAAGTTGCTTTGATGAAAGAAAGTCCTACATAATCTTCGAAATCAATTGATATTTTTGTAATCTCTCTACATAATATTCATAATCGATTAATGTTTTCTTCGTGACAAGAAATGAAAGAATAACGATCGAAGTTTAGCCGTTGCAGTGTGTAAGCGGCTTGGTTTTTGCAAGAGCAATAGGAGCATTTTCTTGGAGGTTGTATGAGTTTTTTTTTTTAAACTTTCTACAAGAATTTTGGAATCCATTGATGTTTTTGTAAGCTTGTCTTGAAGCTTGAAGAGAGAGAGGGAACTGTTGTGATTTTCGTTTGGAGAAAACAGACCACGTCAAAGACACGTGGCGTAATTCTGTGCATTACGACTCCACTCCTCTCCTCGATTTCAAAAAGGGCAGACCGGGCAGACCCCGCAAGCGAAAAGTGGACACCCTTCATTTGGTGAATTACGGCCTCTCCGATTTCTAAAACATGTTTGGGCTCAGCATTACGGTTCCAGCGCATTAGTTTAAGGTTCATCTTTTTGTGGTTCCCATAGTGACGTGTTTTGGTTCTGGATAGAGTCGGAGTTCTTTACTGAAAAGGTTTGGCGTGGAGTGAACACCGTCGTGTGCTTGGGTACAGCTCCACGCAGCTCGCCACAATCCTCGAATGGAATCTCTACAAAGGAAATCCTGAAAAGGTTTGGCGTGGAGTGAACACCGTCGTGTGCTTGGGTACAGCTCCACGCAGCTCGCCACAATCCTCGAATGGAATCTCTACAAAGAAAATCATGAAAAGATACTGGTCAAGGTGCCACCGCTGTTAGGTTATAGGGTAATTTATCCAACAACTATTCATGTTAATATTTAAGTATTAGCCTTTAAAAGAAGAAGTCGGCTTGGAGAGGTGACAAATAGATTATAAATAGAGTGTGTTTGAGCTGATTTGGTCATTTTCACTCACTCACAGCACACACAAGTTTTTGGTCTTGGTTTCTAGTTTGTGGACTTTCTTTTGGTGCACTATTATTCTTTGAGAGAGAGAGATACAATATCTCTTGGTTATCTATTAGGTCTGGTATTGAGATATTGTCTATGGTAAAATGAGTACACTTATTATTTTAACAGGTTATGAGCCCACACTACCTTCAAGACACTCTAACCACTTGAAGGTAGTGTGAAAGTTCTTTGTTAAGCTTGTTGTGGCACCAGTTATAGCTGCACTTAGGTTTTTTGATTGTTCAGTTGTAGCAAACCCTAACCCGTGTGTTCGTGCACTTCTAGTGAACTGCTTGACCTAATTCCTTGACATCCTAGTGCACCCTAGCCTGGTGCACCTCTTGGTACCCTCAGCTAGCAAAAATGCCAGGTTTGAATTTTTGGTCAAAGTCAAAGTTTGACTAATCAAAGTCAAAATTTGACTAATCAAAGTCAAAAGTTGACTTATGGTCAAATTGACTTTGTGGTCAAAGTTGAAATTTTAGAGTTTCTAGCTTGTTCTAATCATTGAATCTTATTCAGTTTCTAATCTTTTCTTGTCAAGATGGTATCTAGTTTCAGATTGGAAGACACATTGGACGATGCTACAAGATTTCAAAGGTATGCACTTGTATATGCTATCCAAGTTATATCATCTAGCAAAACATAAGTGTGTTTGTAGAGAAAGTACTAGAGACCTTGTCCAACCTACAATCTTGGATTCAGTACATTTAGAGAAACAAGCACACACTCCATAGTAGTTGAGGCTTCAGGTTCCAGGTTTGATTAAATTGTTAAGCTTCCAATTTGCATATATCAAGAGTGATAGTTGCTATATTACAAATTATGAAATAAGTGTTTGAATGGTTATATTATTTCTAGGTGCAATGAATATTGGATTGCATATGAATACCGTTGATATATATGCTTATTTTACTTGTTTGCAAGATGAACTAACATCTCCTCTAGAGAGATATTTCTTGTTTTCTCCCGGGCATTTCACTTTGGTCATACTATGATGATCACCATGAAATTGTTATCCATCTTTTTATCATAGATATGTTATGAAAATGTTATTACACTGGAAATGTTTTTATTGTTCTTGTCTCGGGGAGGTTATCTTACAAGATTCCATGAAGGCTACCATGGAGATATATTTGTTTGTTACAAACAGGTTACTATGAAAGAATGATTGATCACAACACTGGGAGTGTTGAAGAATGTTGTTTGCTATTTTCCTTGTTATTGTTCTTATTCCAGGTAGGTCACAGTTGATAGCTCTAGGAGGGAGCTACAGTGACAGTTGCAAGCTTGGAGCAAATGACTTCATCAGTGGTGAAGAAAATGGTCTCACCAAGTATCAATTATAAAGGAAGCGTGGAAAGAAAAATCAGTTTTGGACATCCTTCACTCAAATGCATGTCAACCCTCTCACTAAATTGGTATGTACAATATGTTTCATTTATTGATGAGTCCTCACATAAAACTTGCATTTGTTTCTAGAAGCAAAAGGGGAAAGTATTTAGTAAGTTCGATAAATTCAAACACTTGTGGAAATCTTATTTGAAAATATGTTAAAGATATTGAGGTTTGATAATGTAAGAAAGTACACCTCAGATGATCTCAAGACATTCTGCGGAGAGGACGAGATTAGGAGGGAGATCATCATTTCCTACAATCCTCAACAAAATGGTGTGGAAGAAAGAGAGAACTGTTCAATTATGAAAGTAGTGAAATCCATGATCCATAATCAAGGCTTACCAATGCATCTGTGGGCTGAAGCAGCTAGGACCATGATGAGGTTCATAATAAAGATCCTGTAGATCCTAGGATTGCAGATATAGAGAGAGGTAAGAATGGTGTATCAAACATGGCAGAACCACAGATATATGAAGACCCACACCGAGATAATATTAAGAAGGGAAGATCAACTTGGGCTCTTGAGATCATTTAAGATGCATAGAAGTATGGTGCTCCAGATATAACGTTCAGAGAAAGAAAGAAGTCAAAACCATATTCTAGTTACAAAACCTTCCACCTTTGAGGAAGCAGTCAAGCAGAAATAATGGATGGAGGCTATGATGGAAGAATATCAATCCATCATGAAAAATTATGTATGGGAAATTGTGCTTATATGAGTTTACAAGATAAAGCATGCAGTGAATGAAAGTATGGATAAATACAAGGCAATATTTGTTGCTAGAGGGTTCTCCTATTAGGAGGGAGAAGACTATGATGAGACGGTTTCTCTAGTCCCCAGAAACATGTAATATTCCAGATATAAAAAGTATGTAGAACATAAATAAAATGCTAGAAATGGCAGATGAACAACAATATAACCATAACAACCCCACAATAATACCAAAATGATACCAGAATAACACTAGAAAGAGCACTTTGATTACTAAGAGCAATGCTCACTTGCCTCTTTGAGAGGGAAACCTCCAGTTGAGTAGAGCTCTATTACAATAATATCCAAGACAAAAGTTCTCATACCCTCAACTCCTATTTATACTAAATAGGTCTATCAAAAGAACCATCTAGAGGAAGATCCTTCTAGAAGCAGAAGCTTCTATTAGGTCTTCTTACATTGGATTTATTCTTCCTTATTGCTAGGCCTTATTAATATTGACCTTTATTACATCGAAATATATTATTCTACCTACGTGAGGGGTTAGGTTCCTAACATGTCCTCCCCCTTAGAAACAACCTTGTCCTCAAGGCTTGAGATGTGGAAATTGCTGCAAAATGGTAGCTGTCTCCCAAGTGGCATCTGCGGGAGTTGTATCATTCCACTTGACTAACACTTCCTTGATGGTTCGCTGACGTAGACGATGTTCACGCTGGTCCAAAACTGCTTTTGGTTGTAGCCAAATGGAGCCTTCTTCGTCCAACTCAGGAAGGGTGGTTTGAGTTTGGCACTTAGTTCCAATCACCTTCTTTAAGCAAGAAACATGAAAAATAGGATGGAGCTTAGAATGTCTGGGCAAAGCTAACTGATAGGCCACTTGTCCCACACACTTGAGAACAATATAAGGAACATAAAATTTGGGTGCCAGTTTCTCACAATGGTCATCCTTGAGGGAATTTTTCTTGTAAGGTTGCAGTCAAAGAAACACCCGATTCCCTTATGCAAATTGACGTTCAGAGCGACCTTGATATTCTTGTTGCTTCATTTGATTTTGGGCCATGACCAAATTCTCTTTGAGAGTACAGAGAATAGCCTCTCTAACTATAAGCGTTTGGTCAACTGCCTAGACCTTCGATACACCTGGCACATATGAGAGAACTGAAGGTGCTTTTGTCCATATACCGCTTCAAAAGGAGTCATGCGGGTAGTTGTATGGTATGAAGTGTTGTACCACCATTCAGCTAGTGGTAACCATTGATCCCACTGATTTTGATTTTCCAAGGAAAAACACCCCAAATATGTTTCCAAACACTTGTTGACAACTTTAGCTTGACCATCGGTCAGGGGATGATAAGTTGTGCTGAGATGCAATTGGGTGTCTCGTAGCTTGAATAGTTCTTGCCAAAAATTGTTGGTGAAAGTTGGGTCGTGATCAGAAACAATAGAATGCAACATGCCACGAAGCTTGAAGACCTGATCCATGAAAAGTTGAGCCATAGTGGATGATGTAAATGGGTGTTGAAGAACACAGAAATGAACATAATTGGAAAGATGATCAACTATCGCCATGATGACTGATTTATTTCCTGATTTAGTTAAGCCTACAATAAAATCCAAAGAGATATCCCTCCTAATAACAGGTGGAATCGGAAGCGGTTGTAGTGTGTCAGGATATTTGACTGTTTCTCCCTTGTTGCGTTGACATACATCAAATTCAATCACAAAATTATGAACGTCCCGTTTCATACCATCCCATGTAATGTTCCCAAGCCAATTTTTTTTCTCTTGGAACACTAATTAACTACTGATTTGCTTATTTGTGTATGTTTATTTGAAGGTTGGCCTCTTAAGTTTCGACCTTAGGGTTTATAGTTCAGTTATTTAAGTTTAGATATGAAGACAAGCAATGAAGATACAAGATAACACAAGATATGGAACCAACAACAATATCTGACCTTTATTGATGTAAATAGAAAGAACCTGATACAAAAATGATGCAGATCTGGAATAATCCTTAGGTAGCTCCAATAGATAAGATAAGAGCTGCCACAAAATGCTTCAGAAATAATATGCAAGCCCCCAAGGCTAGATATAAATAAATATCAATACAAGATAGATCCAGGGTCAAGTCCAAACCCCCCTGGCTGTAGATACGCTCCACTAGATGGTTGTGAAGACCTAATATTTTGGCCTAGCTGAAGAAGACCTCCAAATAGCATCAAATTGCACCAAATGATAGATTGGGGCAAGTAGAAGCCCTCTCTGAAGTCTCAAACCCTGATGCCAAGATATGCTCTTCCAAACCGATGAATCCTCAAGAAAGATTACGCCCTCTTGAAGAATGTCAAGATCAATATTTCATCCCAAATGAAGGAGGTTGTTGGCCCTTGACCAATTTTTGGGAGATCCTTGGTCAAGTTTGACCTATTTTGGGACTAGGACAGCCTATCGAAGGAGGAGCGCAAGACGAAGCAGAGACCGTGGGATCTTTGCCCCTTTTTGGGTCCTTTTTGGGTTTTGGGATTATGTAATGGGTATGGGATGTCGGCCCATGGGTTTACCCATGTTTAGGCCTATTTTGTAAAGTATAAATAGATGTCTAGGCAATGTCAGGAGGGGCATCTATGTGATGTTAGTCCAATGTGATAAGTGCTAGTGATCGATCTATGTGATCGAAGGATTGTAAGTGTTGTGTGCATACTATGTGAAGCTTGCGGAGTTGAGTGCAAGTGACTATAGAAGGCTTAGTCCTGTAACCTAGCTCGATGAAAGAGGATCTGGTGAGGTGTGCACTGATCTCCTGTCCTATGTGAAGTAGGGTTTTTGAGGCTCTGTGCATGTAATTAATTAACAAAAGATAATAGAAGAGAAGAAGAGTTGGTGGACGTAGCCCCAGGGGGGGACCGGTGAACCACGTATATGTTGTGTTTCTTTGCTTTGTGCAATGTGTTGATGTGATTATATGTTAATGTGATTAGTGCTTTAGTATAGATGAATGATATGTCGAAGCTTAGTGCTTAATAATATGGATGGATGTTAGATCTGACTGATATGCATATACTTAGTGCTGAATTTGTGAAGACCCGATCTGTGTCGTCATGCTAAATGTTTTTAGATGCTAGATCTGGTTGGATCCTGCACTGTGTTGTAATTAGGGTTTAATTGTGTTGTAACTAAGAACTAAATATTGATAAGTATAACTGCTGAGTGCTCTGTTAAATGGTTAGAATCACAGATCTATGTCCCAGCTAAGGTTGTAGACATCTGAGTCCTGCAACCACCCCTGCCTCTACATCGAGTGAGACTTCATCTTCTTTGCAGGTGTTGCTGAAAGGGCCGATAGTTAGGGTTTTGTTGGTGTGTTGTTGTAGCATTGAACCTTGGGTCTGCCCCTGTGCCAACAAATGGTTCCATTGTTGGGACTTGAAACTGTGATTGTTGGGAACTAAGAGAGAAGAAGCTTTGTGCAAAGATCCAACCTAAAATTGTGAAATCTCTGTGCATAGATCTATCGCTCTAGTGCATAGTACTCTACTTAGTTTGTGAAGCTCCGTGCTAAAGAAAAGAGGTCTGATCTGAAGAAAAGAGGTAAGAATAAGCTTTGTGCAAAGATCTGACCTAAAATTGTGAAAGCTTTGTGCGTAGATCTGTCGCTCTAGTACGTAGTACTCTACTTAGTTTGTGAAGATCCATGCTAAAGAAAAGAGGTCCGATCTGAAGAAAAGAGGTAAGATCTGAACACTTTGTGCTTTGATAAAGGTAAGAATAGTGAAAAGTTTTAGATCTGGAAGCTTTGTGTTATGTAGAAGTAAGATTAGTGGAATTTTTTGTTTCTAAAGTATGGATCTAGGCATGTTTGATAAGATTTGTCCTAGCTTGAAAACTGGGGCACTGATAGATGAAAGAAGATATGGTCCTAGCGCGCAGTATAGGAAAGGTTGGGGATCATTTAAAAGAAAGAGAGGATTAACCCTTTACTACAATTGCAGGAAACCAGGACATCTTGCTAAGGGATGCCCTGGAAGAAGACCTAGTTGCCTCTATTGCAAAGCTATGGACCATGAAGTTTCGGATTTCCCTAGAATGATTGCTCATCTTGAAAGGATGAATATGAGACAAGAAGACCACGAGCAAAGTCAAGCAACTGATATTATGGCAGAACCCTAGAAAGAATAAGAGAAAGTATTGCTACAGATGAAAGAAACCCTGAATGATCACCGACATGTCAGCTTATCAGAGGTCTTCAAAGAAAAATATTTCATTGAAGAAAGAATAGGAGACTTCGACATTGACTGTGTTCTGGATGAAGAAACACGGGTGAATATTATGACAGAAAGAACTTGGGAAACTTTAGGGGAGCCTGCTATGATTCCTTCATTGGGAGGAATAGGACTATTCATAGGAAAGTTGATAAACCTATGTGGAAAGCTTACCCATATATCTATGAGTGCCAATTGAAATTCAACAGAGGAGGAATTTGAAGTTGTTAAATTTATTGAGGACAATGCTCCATTTACTATGTTGCTCGGAAAACCTTGGATTGAAAGAGATCAGGCCAGAAGGGAAGAAAAAGAAGCCTTAGAAAAAAAGAAGCAATAGCTAAAATATTTCATGACTAGGAGGATCACACACTTGATTGAAGAAAAGGAGAACTAAGTGAATCTATTTAAAACCAAATACTAGAATTTCGAAGTTGGAAGAATACTAGAAGACCCCCAAAAGATTGCAGTACCTATTCTAGATACAGATGAAGTATTACCCCTGATTTCTAGGAAAGAATCTCAGCAACGCGAAGTTACTATGCCAAAAGAAGATAAGAATCAGAATGGAAAAAGGAATATCGAGATAAAATTCACTGGGAAAAAGGATAGAAAGCTAAGTAAGAAGAGAGCTAAGATCAAAAAAATTACAAAAGGATCCAAAAGGAACTTCATATAAAGAAAATTTGCAAAAATGGAACTTCGTTGGGATATCAGAACAACGTCACATGGAACTTTGCCATGGTGAAGCAATATAACCATTGGGACCAATATATCCATTATATTGATGCCCCGAACGAGAAGAAAGGCATTTATGGTCAGACAACTTGCCACCAGATCGTTGGTATCACGCCATAATGGACATAACTGAGTTAATGAAGGCTTATTACTCATTGCAAGAGATCCATTACCAAGTATCTATTTATCCCGTCATGCCATGCACCGAGAACACTTTTTGCTAACCGTGAATTTCAGCCCACAGATTAGTTGATTTTCACATAGTGATCATTGCGCTTTTTCCATCTATCCCACTGCATTAAGAGATTACTCTTCGAACCCGAGACTTTCAACCCCAAGCATGTATGTCAAATGAGTTCAGTGCTGCAGAGAAAATTGTCGAGGAAGTTCTCATCGACCTCATGACCGAAAGAGAAATGTTGATGTCTACATGTATACAAGCGTCATTGACGAGAGAACTACAATCCTCTCCGTCGACTACTCGCGAAGCCGGATCATCCCGACCGTCAACAAAAAAAAGAACTGAACATAGAGATGACCTAGCCAATGTGAATTTGATCCCATATATATTACTCGACTATATCCTACCTCTAGCCGGCGTGGTAAGTCGTGATAGTATACCCATAGATTTCAAGTACACCATGGTCACTGCGTACCTCTCGAAGGGGATACACATAGTTCGAGCGCAACAAGACAAGATCACAATGTTGAAGTTCAACGACTTCAACCTTGGAGATCGCAAGAATCATAACATGCTCGCCCTGTACAAGTACCTAACCAGAATGAAGGGGAAGAACTCAAAGATCATCCCTTAGCTATGGACGATGAACTTTGTGCAGTCCACCTTGTTAAATGTCATGAAAATCCCACACTTCGTAAGACACCAGGAAGTCAATGCCTGTGTCAAGATGCTACTGTCATGTTACGATGGCAGTTATTTATGGCTAGACTATCGTATTACAATCAATCCGATGTTGATCCATAGGATCACAGGGTTGAG
This sequence comes from Picea mariana, assembly GCA_032191745.1. NCBI lineage: Eukaryota > Viridiplantae > Streptophyta > Pinopsida > Pinales > Pinaceae > Picea > Picea mariana. The sequence continues at coordinate 83,491 of JASDQU010013347.1, forward strand.
TATGCAAGGACCTAACCCACAGGAGTTCTACCCAGGAAAAGCCACAGATCACGCGCTAGCATAAAAGATTAAGGACACATATGACGATGTCGAGAAGGGGACGCGAGGCTACAAGGTAGCCTCCATCCAGAATGGTGCAGTGTGCCTAACATATCAGTTGATAGCTGGAAAGATAGTACGCAAGAACCGACCCACAGAGGTCATGGGCTTTGTTGTTGACCTCACGGGGAAGTGTTTAGAAGGATTACAGATGAAACAGGCGAAGTACCTAGTCAACCAGCTTGAACTAGACTACCGTGAAGCGGAGGATTAGGGATATGAGTTTCACTTCAGTTGGGTCCTAATTCTCATTGCCTTTGTTGCCTGAGAAATGCTGGAAGGTGCGACCTTCTCGGATATCGAACCATTTGAGCTGCTTGTCGTGAAGTTCGCTACCCTTTGGTATTAGAGTGATATGAACAAACAGTGGTAGTCGAACATTGTTTTTCATACCTATTACCTTCAGCTAAGGAGAGCCATCGAAGTTGAGCCTTGCATGAATCTGAACACCTTACAAAGGTTTCAACCCCTTATGAAGTTAAGCACAGATCAACATTTAATTTACATTACAACGCGAGCTGATGAACAGAAGGAACAACTCCAGTCGTACTATAAACTTACAGAAGAGGACCTAGAGGAGATCACTAAGGACTGGTCCATAGACCTCCTTATCCCTTCTGACCCTGTAGAGATGTCTGATCCTGAACTAGACATCCTAGAGACCACTCACAAAGAACAAGACACACCTGGAACCAACAGAACACAAAAGACTGAAGAGGTCCAAGATTTAAGCAGTGCCTCAGGGAAGACTGCTTCCATATCACCTGAGCGAGGAGGTGATGGTGATGTAGAAGATATGGAGGACAAAGAATCTGAAAAAAAGAAAGGTGAAGTAACACCGCCCAAAGATGAGGCTGACCCCTTGAAGAAGAGGAAAGTTTCTCCCCCGAAACCTTCTTTCCAGAAGAAATCAAGAGCCACTGTGACCAAGATGTAGACTACACTTACTCCTGATGACTTTGACTTCATCATAGCAGCTCTAAACGATGCTCACTCGAAATCGCAGAGAAACAAGGAGCAAAGCAGGAGGAAATGTATGATATAATTGAGGTTGAGCTTCGAGGGGTACAACAATCTCTTTATCCCAATCGCTTAGTCTCCACTGCGCCCCTACCATCAGGAGAACAAGAATTGGGAGATGAGCCAACCCAACTTCGTCGACTAGGAGATGAAACTGAAGGTCGCCTTCGACGAGCACAAGAGGAAGCAGAACAAGCCACCCAGGCTTTGAAAAAAGTACAAGGAGTGCTTGTAGAACAACAGTGAGTTGCAGAGTAGGAAAAGATTGCTCTCCAGACAAAGTTTGATGAGGAGAAAGCAAAAATGCAACAAGAAAATGAACAGTTGCTCGTAGGGAAACTCAAGATAAAAGAAGCAGTCAACAGAGCATTTCGCTTTGTGACAGGCTTAGAACCACATGTAGAATACTAGATTGATAATGAAGTAGAGAAGCTCGTGGAAGCCATCTAACAGCTATGACAAAGAATAACAGATTTAAAGCTCTGCACAGTGCCCAACACTCCATAGGATGTTAGAGATCAAAGAGAAGCGACTGCCTAGAGCACAGTCGAGAGAATAAAATATTTTTCCATGGAATGCAAGAAAATTAGTGATCGTAGTGCCAAGAATTATGAGCAACTCACTAAGAATGCAGAACTAAAGGCACTAGAGTCGCAGATCCAAGAGGCGAAGAAGTAAGTAGAGACAATACATGCGCAGTTGAAGCCCCTGACAGCTGTGGAAAGAATGAAACGATCCCAAGAGCAGCGCACTACCCAACAACAGGTTCACACTATTTAGAGAAAAGTCATGGAAGTGACTCAAAGACTCCAACTTGTATAAGATGAGGCTAACCAACTGTTCATAGAGATCGAAGGCTGATGAGAAGAATTGGAGCAAATTGTTGCTGCAACAGAACAATGCATAGAAGGGCCCGTGAATGAGGAAGTCATCCAAGAGTTCGTTGCATAGGAGGCTGTGGCACAACAACAAGTTGAAGCAGCTTGAGCCAAGCTCGAGGCTTTCGAAGTAGCACTACCTAGATCAGAGTGACTTAGGATGAGTCACAAGTGAGTGTTGGGGGCTTGTTGACCCTTGACCAAGTTTTGGGAGATCCTTGGTCAAGTTTGACCTATTTTGGGACTTCGACAACTTGTCGAAGGAGGAACGCAAGGCGAAGCAGAGACCATGGGATCTTGTCCCCTTTTTGGGTCCTTTTTGGGGTTTGGGATTATGTAACGAGTATGGGATGTCGGCTCATGGGTTTACCCATGTTTAGGCCTATTTTGTAATGTATAAATAGATGTCTAGGCAATGTAAGGAGGGCCATATATGTGATGTTAGGCCAATGTTTTAAGTGCTAGTGATTGATATATGTGATCGAAGGATTGTAAGTGATCTGTGCATACTGTGTGAAGCTGGCAGAGCTGAGTGAAAGTGACTATAGAAGGCTTAGTGTTGTAACCTAGCTCAGGGAAGGAGGATCTGGTGAGGTGCGCACAGATATCCTATTCTATGTAGAGTAGGGTTTTTGAGGCTCTGTGCATGTAACTGATTAACATAAGATAATAGAAGAGAAGAAGAGTTGGTGGATGTATCCCTAGGGGAGAGGTGAACCGCGTATATGATGTGTTTCTCTACTTTGTGCAATGTGTTGATGTGCTTATATGTTAATGTTCTTAGTGCTTTAGTATAGATGAATGATTTGTCAATGCTTAGTGCTTAATAATATGGATGGATGTTAGATCTGACTAAAATGCATATGCTTAGTGATGAATCTGTTAAGACCTGATCTGTTTCATCATGCTAAGTGATATTAGATGCTAGATCTGGTTGAATCCTGCACTGTGCTGTAATTAGGGCTTAAATGTGTTGTAACTAAGAACTAAATATTGATAAGTATAACTGTTGAGTGCTTTGTTAAGTGGTTAGAATCACAGATCTATGTCCCAACTAAGGTTGCAGACATTTGATTCTTGCAACCACACGTACCTCTACCTTGGGTGAAACTTCATCTGCTTCGTAGGTGTTGACAAAAAGGCCGGTAGTTAGGGTTTTTTGGGTGCGTTGTTGTAGCATTGAACCCTGGGTATTCCCCTGTGCCAACAGAGGCCTCCAAATACCATGAAATTCTCCAGAAAGATAGATTGAGCCACCACAAGCTATTAGGAGAAGTCTCAGGGTCAGATCTGGGGTGTAACCCCTCCAAACTGGACAGATCTAAATCACAGTTGCGCCCTCCTTCTCTAAAAACATTCAAAAGCTCCAGATAATAATAAAACAATATTAAACCTCTCAAAACACTCCATATCTGATGAACAAGGCCTTGCAAGAAATACCCAGGTGCTAGAATGTCAATAAGCCATGTTAATAACCTGGATCGAATTCCTCTCCAAGGAATGATGCACCCCTTGCTGGAAAATCCTCAAGGGTACAACCTGCTACTCTCCTGAATGGATGATGGTACCTGTGAATACTGTAGAATGGTGTGGGTGGAGTATTTCATCCCCGAGACCAAGCTTGGAACAAGGTGAGTGGAATATTTCACCATTGAGTTGTTCTCTAGGGTTTGTATTTTCAAAACCCTCAAAACTGTGTGCTCAAGAGACCAATAGCCAAATGTGTAATAATCCAAGATGAGTGAGAGGTGCACCCTAGGCTTCCCTTTATACCTCCTTCTAATATTATTTTGAGTTAATTTAACCCTTAGGTTCAGATCCTAACTCAACCTCAAGCGCTCTAATCTCCCAGTGAGTTACTTTTTACTTTTTCAAGTCAACTTTAAATTCTAATATTAGGTTTAGCTAAATTTTCCCCAACTTCATGAGACTATAGTCTAGTGGGGATGACTAGACTACTGAATCTCTCCAATATTCTTCATCAAGAGGTGGGGGACATAACAATATCCCCTGCTAGAAATTTCTTGCCCACAAGAAATTTTGAGCCTGTCTCCTATAACAACTGTTCACCCTCCCACGTGGCATCCTCAATCAATAGATCCTTCCACTTGAATAAGTATTCCATGATGCTTCTCCTTTGGAGTTTCTTCTCCCTAACCTCCAATATTTCCTCAAACATTAGTACCAACTATCCCTCTTCATCTAAGGGTGGTAGTACCTCAAGTGGCATGATGTGTTGGCCAATGGCCCTCTTCAATCATGACACATGGAAGACATTGTGAATTCTGTTTCCCGATGGAAGCTCAATCTCATAATCCACGACCCCTACCCTCTTGTTGATCCTGTAGGGTCCAAAAAATTGGGGTTGGAGCTTTTTTGCCCTGCTTCTTTTGATAGAATCCTTCCTGTATGGTTGGAGCCTCAAGTAGACTAAGTCACCAACCTCAAATGTGCACTCTACTTTGTGCTTGTCTGCATGGACCTTTTGCTAATTTTGTGCCTATTACAGATGATCCTTCAATTCCCTGAGTATCTCTTGGCTCTGTTGTACCCAATCCTGTACCATCGGAACCCTGCTATCACCAAAGGAAATCTCTACAAAGGAGAGATGGTCATAACTGTACAAAGCCCTGAAGGGAGTCATGCCAATGAACATGTGATAAGTGGTGTTGTAACAATATTCCACCAGGTGTAGCCACTTAACCCATGCTTTCTGCTACCCTGCTACGTAATTCCCGAGGTAGCCTTCCACCCACTTTTTAACTATTTTGGTCTTCCCATCAGTCTGAGGGTGGTATCTAGTGCTAGGGGTCAAGGCCGTACCAACCAACCTAAATAGATCCTGCCAAAAAGTGCTCATAAATCGGCTATCCCTGTCACTAACAATGGTCTTGGGCAATCCATGCAACCTGAAGACCTCCTTGAAGAACAAATCTGCAACATGTGTTGTGCTGAAGTCTGTGGCAATGGAGAATAAGTGTGCAAACTTAGTCAACTTTTCCACCTCCATGAAAATATAGTCTTTCCCCTGTGCTCTCAGAAATATTGTGATGAAATCCATGGAGATACTTTCCCATTTGCGCTCTGGAATGGGTAAAGATTGTAATAGTCCTGCAGGATGGGTATGCTCATCCTTGTTCTCCTGGCAAGTAGTGCACTCTTTGATGTGTCTTACTACATCTTCTTTGAGACGCCTCCATGAAAACCATTCTCTCACCTATCTATATGTTTTGACAATGCCTTGGTGCCCTGCCACCGGTGAGTCATGCCATGCCTATAGTATCTTGGCCTTGAAGGATGACTCATGAACCAAGAAAATTTGTCCCTTGTAGTAGATGATGTTATCTATGACTCTGAAGTTGTCGTCCTATATTTTCCCATCCATCAACTAACAAGCGAACTGGTTCTTGGAGTATTCTACCAAGAGGTGGGCCTTCCAGTCAACTGAGATATCGGTCATGGCATAAAATGATGGCCTCCTAGATAATGAATCTGCAACTATGTTGTTCTTCCCTTTGAAAAATTCAATGTCAAAGTCATAGGCTTGTATCCTCCCGAACCGCTTCTGCTTCCTCTCATTTAAGTCCTTCCATTCCAAGAAGTACTTAAGGTTGCTGTGATCCGATTTCACCACAAATCTTGCACCTACCAAGTATTTCCTGAATTTCACCAAGGCATGCATGATAGCCAACATCTCTTTATTGTAGATGGTATAAAGAAGCTTTGGGCCCCTCAATTTTCGGCTCTCATAGGAAAGGGGATGCCTATTATGCATAAGTACAGTTCCAATGCCCTCTTCGGAGGCATGACACTCAAGTGTGAAGGGTTGGTCGAAATTTGGCAAGGCTAAAATGAGGCATGTGCTCATTACCTTTTTCATCTTGTCAAATGTAGACTGTGCTTCTTCACTCCACCTGAAATATCCTTTCTTAGTCAAATCAATCAAGGGCATACAAAGTTGGGAGAACCCCTTGACGAATCTCTGTAATAACTCCAAATACCGATAAATNGCTCATTACCTTTTTCATCTTGTCAAATGTAGACTGTGCTTCTTCACTCCACCTGAAATATCCTTTCTTAGTCAAATCAATCAAGGGCATACAAAGTTGGGAGAACCCCTTGACGAATCTCTGTAATAACTGCAAATACCGATAAATCCCCTCAACTATGTAAGAGTTTTAGGTGTCTTCTGATCAACTATCGCTTGGATATTTTCTTGATGTACCTATACCCCTTTAACTCCAATGATGTACCCCAAGTAGATGACCTCTGTCATCCCAGATTCACATTTGGACTCCTTGGAATACAAGGATTGGTCCTCCATGATAGTTAATATTTGTTCCACATGTTGAAGATGTTCGTCCCAAGTCTCTCTATAGATTAGCAAGTCATCAAACACAAGAAGATGTTTCCTCAACTGCTTGTTAAAGACATGATCCATGCATGACTGAAATGTGGAGGGTGCATTGGTCAATCTAAATGGAATCACTAAGAATTCATAGTGGTCATAGTGACACCTGAAGGTAGTTTTGGGGATGTCCTCCTCCCTCATTTTGATATGATGATAACTAGAGCGCAAGTCAATCTTTGTAAAGTAAATAGCCTCATGGAGCTCGTCCAATAGCTCATCAATCCTCATAATTGGATACCTATTTTTGATATTCTTCTTGTTTAGTTCCTTGAAATCAATGCAGATGTGCATGGTTCCATCCTTCTTCTTGACTAGTACTAGTGAAGATGCAAAAGGACTAGAACTTTGTCTAATGTGACCCATGTCTAATAGTTCCTTGATCACCTTTTCTATCTCATCCTTGTACTTCTTTGGGTGTCGGTAGGGGGTGGTGATGATTGGTTTCCCCCACTCTTCTAGCTCTATGATATGCTCAAATCCCCTATCTAGTGGCACTCCTGGTGGAATGGGTCCAAACACCATACTTTGTTTTTCAATGATCCTCTGAATCTCTAGTGCATAGTGAACCTTCCCCTTCTTTTCCACACGTGCTGAAATATTTCACTCAGCAGCATATACAATCTCCTCTCTTCTGAAAATGGCCTCCATACACTTTGTTGTGACTACCCTAGCCGTGTTTCCTGACATGCCTATGAGAACTACCTTTCTCCCATTTTCCTCTATGAAAGACATCTCCATAGTCTTGTAGTTGGTGGTGATAGGTCCCAACGTGTGAAGCCACTGAAATCCAAGGATTATATTTGTATCAGGGAGGTCCATCACATAAAACTCTTGTGCTAAGTCATGCCTATCCAGTGTAAGATTCATCCCTGGAATGTACCTGTTACAAGGCATGGTGCTTCCTCTTACTACCTCTACCTTGAATCCATCAAACTCAACTGTGGGTATGTGCCTCCTTTGTAGAAGTGAAGCACCCCCATCAATGAGCACTGAAACTTTATGCCCCTATAATACCCCTCTCTTGCTGAAGGTGTTGAACTTGGGTACCCCACTGATGGATGCTAATGCAACCTTCTCCTCTGTTGTATTGTCGTGACCTGTAGCCTCCTCTTCTGCAGTTTCAGTGGTGTTTGCCTCTATGTTTCGGATGTGGCTGAAATTCTCATCTTCCTCATTATCAGATGTTACCTCAATATAATTATTCTTGCCATGACCCATAAACTTGTGGGATGGATCCCATGGTTCTTTGCATGTGTAACATAGCTGCTTTCTTCTCAATTATCTTCTAGTGTTCTCATCCATCCTACCTCTAGCCCTGTCAAAACCCCTTGGGCCTCTTCCTCTTGGATTCATTGGAGGTCTTTGGTCTCTTCCCCCCATGTTTATGGGTGGTCTAGGCATAAACTTAGGCTTTGTCACTGGGCCTAGTTCTTTAGTCCTCCATATGACATCCTGCAAGTTGGTAGGCTTAAAATCCTTAACACAACCCTTCAAGGGTTCCATCAACCCTTCTGTAAACAACATCATGAGCCTAGGCTGAGATATATCATGTACCATGACTGCTAGTCTCTAAAACTCCTCTATGTATATCTCTTATGATGTTGTCTTCCTGAGTTGGGTAAGCTCCATAAAAGGTTGCTCTGGATCCCCTTGGTCAAAACCGTCAATAAGATTTTGTGTGATTTCTATGTAGGCTACTATCTGATTATGGACAAGTGTAGTGAACCCATGGTACCCCAAGTCATGAGCTTTTCCTTCCAAGTACATGGTGGAAAACTTGATGGCATCCATCTCTCTCATGGGGTTGAGCTGCAGGTAAGTATCAAGTGTCTACACCCATGCCTGTGCAGTCACCTTGGCCGAGCCATCAAAGTATGGGATCTCCATTTTCCCAGCCCTATGCTCTAGCTCATAATTGTTCATGTGGTACAGCCTGGGCTTGCTTCTGAATTTCAATCCACAAAACTGATCCAATGTGATTTGTCTTTGAATTGGTGGGCTAAGCAAGTTGTACTCCCTAACATACTGATCAAACTGATCCTCAAATTCATCTGGTTGGTTGGGCTGTGACTGTTCATCTATGAATGAAGGAAAGTACAGTCTAGGATTGGTCCTGCTACCTGTCTGTCCCTGTGGTTCTCCCCCTCCATGGATTCCCTCCAAATGATGGTAGATCACATGTTCCTGCTGATGTTTGTTCCCACCATGAGATCCACTGGTTTCCCTATTAGCATAAGATTCTGGGCCTTTCCCCTTATGAGTCATTTCCATCAAGAGTTGTGATATCACCTATTGCCTTTCACTTACTTTCCTCAAGGTCTCTGATATTTCGGCCTGTCCCCTACGTGTTGTCTCCTAGTTTTCCTGCAGGTGATTTAAAAGGTCACTCTGTGATACCTGTATGGAGCACTGCGTGTCCCTAGCAATCTCTACTAGTATTTGTGGCTCACTGTCCTCACCTGAACCTTCCATTTTGATCTCTGCTTCACTTGTCTATTTCCTTCTTCTGCCCATATAGATGGCACTAAACTTCTGCATGCATTAATACTCACATGATGGGAGGATCAGAGCTCTGATACAACTGTAATGTTCCCAAGCCAATTTTTTGGCTTGGAACACTAACTAACTACTGATTTGCTTGTTTGTGTATGTTTATTTACAGGTTGTCCTCTTAAGTTTCAGCCTTAGAGTTTATAGTTCAATTATTTAAGTTTAGATTTGAAGGAAAGAAATGAAGATACAAGATAACACAAGATATGGAACCAACAACAAGATCTGACCTTTATTGATGTAAATAGCAAGAACATGATACAAGAAGGATGCAAATCTAGAATAATCCTCAGATAACTCCAATAGATAAGATACAAGCTGCTACAAAATGCGCCGAAAAGAATATATGAGTCTCTAAGGCTGGATATACAAGAAAGATCAATACAAGATAGATCCAGGGTCAAGTCTAAACCCCCCGGGTTGCAAATACACTCCACTAAATGGCTGTGAATACCTAATATTTCAGCCTAGATGAAGAAGACCTCCAAATAGCATCAAACTTCATAGGTAGAATCCCTCTATGAAGTCTCAAACCTTGATGCCAAGATATGCTCTTCCAAACAGATGAATCCTCAAGCAAGACTGCACCCTCCTAAAGATTTTCAAGTTCAATATTTCGACCCTAATGAAGGAGGCCTCCAAATATCTTGAAATTCTCCAGAAAGATAGATTGAGCCACCACAAGATACTAGGAGAAGTCTTAGGGTCAGATCTGAGGTGTAACCCTTCCAAACTAGATAGATATGAATAACAGTTGCACCCTCCTTCTCTCAAAAATATTCCAAAGCTCTAGATAATAATATAGCAAGAGTAACCCTCTCAAAACACTACAAATTTGATGAATAAGGCCCTACAAGAAATAACCATGTGTTAGAATGTCAATAAGCCCTGCCAATAACCTGGATCAAACTCCTCTCCAAGGAATGATGCGCCCCTTGCTGGAAAAACCTCAAGGGTATGGCCTGCTACTCTCTTGAATGGATGATGGTACCCGTGAATACTGTAGAATGGTGTAGGTGGAGTATTTAATTCCCAAGACCAAGTTTGGAACAAGGTGAGAGGAATCTTTCACCACTGAGTTGTTCTCTAGGGTTTGTATTCTCAAAACCCTCAAAACCATGTGCTCAAGAGCCCAATAGCCAAATGAGTAATAATCCAAGATGAGTGAGAGGTGCACCCTAGACTTCCCTTTATACCTCCTTATAATCTTTTGTTGAGTTAATTTAACCCTTAGGTTCAGCTCCTAACTCAACCTCAAGCGCTCTAATCTCCTAGTGAGTTACTTTTTACTTTTTCAAGTCAAATTTAAATTATAACATTAGGTTTAGCTGACTTTTACCCAACTGCATGAGACTATAGTCTAGTGGGGATGACTATACTATTGAGTCTTTCCAATCCTCTTTATCAAGAGGTGGGGAGAAATACATCCCAGAAAAAGGAATGTTTGACCCTGTCATAAATTTTGGTAAACTCAGAGTGCCCAGCTATGGGTGTAACATGAAGCTCAGAAAGTATCGTGGTTTTAAGTTTTGACTGTTTACTTAAATACAAAAGGCCTTTGTATCGAATCTCATCATGGAGCCAAGATTACCCTAGGGAAACTTGAGAATTTCACTGCAGTTGTTGTATCAGATGAAAACTTTTGGGATCTTCTAGCCATTCCTGGTGAACAACTTGGATCCAATATGGTACAATGAAGGAGAGAGAAAAAAGGGACCCTTCATATTCATATTTTCAGGAAAGTGCATCGGCAACCACATTGCCCTTTCCTTTCTTGTAAATGATCTCATAATCATATCCAAAGAGCTTAGTCACCCATTTTTGTTTCTCTGGGAGGAAATGCATTGTTCCAGAAAATACTTGAGGCTTTGATGATCTGTCTTAATTTGGAAGCGTTTCCCCAATAGATAAGGGTGCCAAAGATCAACAACATGCATAATAGCTAAAAGTTCCTTTTCATAGATTGATTTGCCCAAAATTCTCTCAGATAGTTGTTTGCTAGTAAAGGCCAAAGGTCGACCCTCTTGCATAAGGACAATGCCAATTCCTTTCCCTGAAGCATCACATTATAGGAAAAAGGACTTTGTGAAATTAGGAAGGGCCAAGACTGAAGTGGTGCACATGGCCATATTCAAGGTTTGAAAAGCTTGAGCAACTGTTGGAGTCCAAGTGAAAGAATTATTTTTAAGGAGTGCAATGAGAGGTGCCACAATACTTCCATAATTTTTAACAAACTTGCGATAATAACCTGTTAAGCCCAAAAATCCATGCAATCTTTTGAGATTCCTTGGGTGAGGCCAGTCTTGCATAGCTTTAATATTTTTAGGATCCACACTGACGCCGGCCTTGCCAACGATATGACCCATGTACTCGACTTCTGAGGCGCCAAAATCACATTTAGAATGTTTGAGGAAAAGTTGGTACTGAGATAGTAGATGGAGAACTTGATCCACATGAGCAAGATGGTCTGTCCAGGTTTTGCTATAGATGAGGATATCATCAAAGAAAAATAAGAAAAAATGGCAAAGAAAAGGACGGAAGACATGATTCATAAGGATTTGGAAAGTGGAAGGAGAATTACACAAGCCAAAGGGCATGACCAAAAATCATTTTGGCCCTTAGGATTTATAAAGGCAGTCATAGGAATGTCTGCCTCTTTCATACATATCTAGTGGTATCCAGAACGAAGATCAAGTTTAGTAAAGAACTGGGCACAACTCAATTCATCCAAGAGGTCATCAATGATAGGAATGGGATATTTTTCTTTAATGGTGAGTTTGTTGAGGGTGCTAAAGTCAGGACACATGCGTCAAGAACCTTATTTCTTAAGGACCATGACCATAGGAGAAGAGTAGGGGCTCATACTAGGGCATAAAACACCTACGTTGAGCAGTTCTTGAACCATTTTCTCAATTTCATTTTTTTGGGAAAAGGGGTGACGATAGGGACGAATATTGGGAGGAAGGCTTCCTGGGACAAGGGGAATGGAATAATCATGAACACCACGGGAAGGAGGGAGTACTCGGGGAGTGGAAAAAACCACTTGATGTTTAGAGAGGATAGATTGGAGGTCTTGGGGCACATAGGGTGTCTCAGTTGCTTGTATGGCATGGAGTTGGGAAATAACGCCAGAATGACCTTTTTTGAGCATATTTTCCATGCGATGGGAACTAATGATCTCAGGGGAACCAACGATGATGCCTTGGAACTTATATTGTTATCCCTGATGATCGAATTGCATGATTAATTCCTTAAAATCTATGAGAATGAGACCCAAAGTCCTTAACCAGTATGCACCCAACACAATGTCACAACTGCCCATGTTGATAGAAAACATATGAGATTTTAGGTGGTAGTCACCAATTTGGAGACACACATTTTCACAACGCCCTCCACATTTCATGGACCCACCATTGGCAATCATGATTTGGAAATTATTGACTTCATGGATATAGTAATTAGTTTCTTGGGCAATGCAGCGGTGAATAAAAGTATGGGTTCTTCCACTATCAACAAGAATGATGACCTTCCTATGCTTGATGTAACCAATTAGCTTCAGGGTTTGGGGAGCAAAGAAGCTAGTGAGATAATTTAGGGAAATGACTGGTTCTACTTCGTGAGGGTTTGAGGGAGGGGTTATGTATGTGGGTTTAGGTGACAGAGACACAAGGGGAGCATCGACATCCTCTTCCGAAAAATCCACTGAGGTGGCCATAAAAATATTTTGTTCCTTACACTTGTGTCCCGAAAAATATTTGTCGTAAGAATTATAACAAAGGCCTTTGAGTTGGTGTTCAACCATTTTGGCCTTGGTCAATTTTTGGATCTTTAGTGGAGTAGAAGGAGGAGTGGGATTATTGGTTTAGTGCAAGGAATAAAGGAGGGTTTCTGTTTTTGAGAAGAGACAGCCTGTTGTGCTTCCTTATCTCTTTTAGTAGCCTCCACCAAACTTTGAGGCAAAGCCATGAGGACATGGGAATGCATCTCATCCTTGAGGCCACTGATAAAAAATTCTCAGAAAAAAGCATCAGGCATACCCTCCGTACGAAAAGACAATCGCTCAAAAGTAGTTATAAAGTCTTCCACTGTAGCATATTGTTTCAACTTTGTCAAATCGCCTAAACGGTTGGTGTCGGTGTCAAAGCATTCATAAATCTCTACCAAAAAGTGTGTCCAAGCAACATACCCTTGGTGGGCAATTTTTCTCCATTGCCACCATTGCCAACATTATTGATCTAGATGGAGAACACCATACCGGAGTTTGGCCAACTCATCCTTAATGTTGTACAAAGACAAATAATGCTCCATTTGAGTTACCCAACCAGTGGGATCTGAGCCATCAAATTTGGTCGCATCCACACGTGGAAGGCATAGGTAATGCTGAAAGTGATGGGGTTGAAAATTATGGGAATGAGAGGAAGTTTCAACTTCGGTATGCAAAGGTGGGTCAGATAAGGGAGGATATGCAGGGATATACAACTTGGTGCAGATCACCGTAGCAATAGATTCAAGCTAGGTAGTAATGTCTTGTTTGAGGTCTTGTTTGAGTTCCTCGATTGAGGTGACGATGGAGGAATGCATGTTTTTATTGATGGTGGAAATATTGGCACTGATTTGTCTCACTTCTTGTTGGGTCTATGTGAAATTAGATTGCAAGGTATTGAAGCGAGATTCCAAGTCTTGGCTACGGGTATGGGCCATGATGACAAGGGATTTGAAAAGGGGTAGGTGGGGTTAAAACATTTGCTGAAAAATGATAGGTATGAATGTGATAATGGAAAAGAGAGAAATCCAATGGAATAGGTCTCAAATAATCATGCAACAAAATCCATAATTTATTTATTTATTTTACCTGCAGAGTTATACGTTGATCTGAAGAATATTGCAGTGATGAAATGCCCAAATGCTTAATTAGAAACTCAAATGCAGGAGACATAGTTGTGTGGCAATAGATCTTGTCTGTGTTGTTTTTTGTTTCCATCCCCAAAGGTTATGTATTCAAGGGTTCTACAAACAAGGGTTTTCCCTGTGCTATAGCTCTCTAATATACATGTGGGGTCCAACAATATTACTTGACCCAATATCTTAGGGCACCAACTAAGGAGGCTAGACTGTGCCCTAAGCCATACTACTCGACTACCCAGGTAGTAGAGAGTATATTCCCGAGTGTTGTTCTGGGTGACACTATAATAGTCAGGCGATTGATCGGTTTATCTAAAGAGGGATTTAGGAAATCTAGGCCAATCCGTATACAGGTGTTGTCTGATGCGCTACCACTTGAAGGGGTACTAACAGGGGTTACAAGGGTGGCCAAAAAATGTGCGCTTAAGTACCACTTATATTTCCTATGTGTATGAATCCTCGATCACAAGTTTATGTGCATAACGACAGATCTCTGTAGCTTAAAGACGTCAGAATACATCTCTACCCTGAAAAAAATTAACCCACAATTTTGTGCCGATGAAAGTGATCTGATACCAATTGTAATATTCCAGATATAAAAAGTATGCAGAATATAAATAAAATTCTAGAAATAGAAGATGAACAACAATATAACCATAACAACACCACAATAATGGCAAAATGATACCAAAATAACACCAGAAAGAGCACTTTTATTACTAAGAGCAATGTTCACTTGCCTTTTCGAGGGGCAACCTCCAGTCAAGAAGATCTCTATTACAATAATATCCAAGACAAAAGTTCTCATACCCTCGACTCCTATTTATACTAAATATGTCTATCAAAAGAATCTAGAGGAAGATCCTTCTAGAAGAGGAAGATTCTATTAGGTCTTCTTACATTGGACTTATTCTTCCTTATTGCCAGGCCTTATTAATATTGACTTTTATTACATCAGAATATATTATTCTACCTACGTGAGGGGTTAGGTCCCTAACAATACACCTCTACTGGGGCCATCATATCTCTAGCAGCATCCATGGGTTGGAGTTTACATCAGATGGATGTAAATACCATCTTTCTCAATGGAGTAATTGAGGAAGAGGTATATATTGAGCAACCTAAAGTTTTTGAGGGACACTAAAGAGAAACCCATGTATTTAGATTAAATAAGACCATGTATGGACTCAAGAAATCTCCAAGATCTTGGTGTAGAGCCTCTCACTATTCAGTGTTAAGAAAAAGATAGTCTAATAATTTGATATGAAGGATCTTGGTCTCATGCATTATTATTTGGGACTAGAAGTACAATAGAAGTGTGGTGAAATCTTCATGTGGAAACATAAGTATGTTGTAAATATTGTTCAGAAGTTTGGGATAATGGATTTCAAATCCATGGAAACTTGCATTATAACATATTTTATGAAGTTGAGAGACTCTGATTCTAATCCAGTAGACTCATCCTTGTATTGGCAGTTGATTGGATCCTTGATGTATTTGGTGAATACTAGGCCCAACATTTGCTTTTCTTTGAACATGTTGAGCTAGTTTCAGGTGGAACCCATAGATGAGCATTGGATAGATGCAAAGCATATCTTGAGATATATTCATGGGATGATAACTTATGGTTTGAGATGTGCCTCAAACAGTGATGTAGAACTGCATGGATTTACTGATTCCTATTGGGTAGGGAGTGCAAATGACAGAAAGAGTACTTCTGGTATGTGTTTCAGTATGGGATTTTCTATGATGTCATGGACTAGCAGGAAACAATAGTCTTTTGCACTCAACACTACAAAAGAAGAGTATATTTCAGCTTGTGATGCTTGTACGGAAGAGGTATGGCTCCGTAAGCTAGTTTCTGTATTGTTTCATCATGTGTTGGATTCGACCGTGATATATTGTGATAACCAGAGCTGTGTGAAGCTCTCAGAGAACCTAGTGTTCCATGACAGGTAGAAGCACAATGAGATAAAGTACTATCGTCCAGAGGGGAGAAGTGGTTCTCCAGTATATCTCCACTGATGATTAGGTTGCACATATTTTAACGAAGCCTTTGTCCAATATAAATTTTACATACTTGAGGGACAAGCTGGGGCTCATGAAGATTTCTCCCTTGGTTGAAAGGGAGGAAATGACTTCCTCAGTTGGAAGGGAGCACTGATATGTGGCATCATGGACTGTTAGTGAGCTGCAGATTTGTATCATGCTAATACAACTTAGAGATGATCATACAACTTAGAGATGATGCTTGCATCATGCTAGATATGATCATTCTAGTACAACTCAGATATGATACAGATGGTTGGAGTTGTTGATACAATGGATTGAGGAGCATCATGCTAGTACAACTTAGGGATGGACATATAGCTTAGAGATGATGCTTGAATCATGCTAGTTATGTTCATGCTAGTACAACTTAGAGATCATTTTGGTGAGACAAATCATACTAGATATGGCCATGTGAGTACAACTTAGATATGACATACAAATTAGAGATGATGTATTGACATCATGCTAGATATGCCACGTTAGTACGACTTAGATATGACCATGCAACTTAGAGATGATGTAGGGGGATTTAATCATGCTAGATATGATCATGTGAGTACAACTTAGAGGTGGCATACATATTAGATATTATTTGTTGACATCATGTAAGATATTTCATGCTAGTACAACTTAGAGATGATCATAGAACTTAGAGATGACACGGTGAGGCATCGATCTACATCATGCGAGTACAACTTAGAGGTGGCATACAACTAAGATATGATACATTGGCATCATGCTAGTCCTGTCATGCTAGTACAACTTTGAGATGATGTAGATGATACTCTGGATCACACCAATACAACTTAGATATGATGTATTCACATCATACTAGTACGACATAGAGGTGATGTAGCTGATGACATTGTTGATGCAGGTTGATATCAGATGATATGATTTGATTGTTGTAAATACTGTATGTCTCTGAACAATAGTTGTATTCTACTATGGTGGATGTGTTCCACTGGTAGTGACTATGTGTCACTAGTTAGTAGCCGCGTGCTACTAGGAGTGGTTGTGTACTACTGGGTAGTTGTTGTGTACTACTATGGATAGACACAATTGTGTTCTATTGGATGGAATTATAGCAGTTGTATGCTACTATATGATTTCCATGGAGACTACCACTAATTTTGGAGATGATTTCCAACTAGATGGATAGTCAGTGTGATGGTGGAAATACATTCTCTAGGCAGAGAATGGTCCAGGTAGAACAGATTGCCGGTGGACAAACTTTCTCCCTGTGGAGAATGGTCCAGGTTGACAGATTGTTGATGTATCATGGATTGGTATTTTCCTAAGGAATAGATTGTGGCCCAATTAGGAAAATGGTTTAGGACTAATGTTATCTTAAGGCACAATTATTGGCCCGATCAGGTTGAATAGTTTTCCCCTCTAAGGACATGGAGTCCCGATTATGGTGGTTGATACAAGACCATATTTTCTAAGGCATATTGGTGGATATTGATCTCTATGGTACATATGAACTGATTAGAAAATAGTCCAAGACTGACATTCCTATAGGAATGGTCTTTGTAGCCCATGATGTGGCTTTCAACATCTGGGAGGACTGACATTCTTCTAAGACATAGGTCCAGATTAGAAGAATGGTCCTTGTATCCTATTGCAGGGCTTTCAACATCTGTTGGGACAACTATTCTTCTAAGACATATGTCTAGAATAGAAGAATGGTCCCTGTATCACTCTATTGAGCAAGTGATTTATTCAACATCATGCGCGATTACTCAGATGGAGTATGGCCTCAAGAGATGATGTAGTTGATGCTATCAGATGATACTAATAGTGGTGATGTTTCTAGTGAGTTGATATATGCAATCATGATATAACCTGTGTGGCTATGCTGATTCTACCAACATAATGGTTTGTTTTTTCTCAATACCATTATCATTATATACCTCCCTAGCTAGGAGTGAGTTCAAGAGACCAACATACATGAGTGGATTGACATGGGAAAAATTTATTGCACTGTCCCAGGTTGTCCCTGGTAGAGAGTGTGACAGTGACAAGAACACTTCAAAAACTAATTTTTGTGCAAAGTGGAAGTCCATGTAAAAGGTGCAAAATTTTTGGAAAAGTGTCGCAGGATATCCTTGTCTAAGGTGTGATACCCGTGGATAACCATCGCTCCACACGATTCAAGGAAATAGAAATAAATATGGAAACCGGTGGTATGAAAGAAATTTTTTCATGGTATGAAATCGTGACATGAAAGGGAGGTTTTTTCATAAAGCACAAGATATAATTTAATAAAGGGTTGGTTGGATTTTTATTATGCACATGAAGAAGAATCACCTTTATATTTAATGGGTGGAGAATCCTTTAAGGTGAATGTTTTTTAAAACGGTTTTTTTTAAGATATATATTTTTTTAAAATATATTTTTGGAGCTAAAAACTTTTTTGAATTCAACCTTGAACTTTAAGATCTTGGTTTATTATAAGTTGTGGTTTTTTGGGCGGTTTGTGTTAATGGCGAAAGTGTAGAGTTCTAAGTTTGAGGTGGAGAAATTCGATGGTAAGAATAAATTTGATCTATAAAAACTCAATACGCGGGATCTTCTTGTGCAACAAGGATTGCAAAAGAAATTGGCGGGAAAAACAAATAAACTGACAAGCATGAGACAAGAGGATTGGGAGATTCTAGATGCAAGATCTCTCAGTACCATTCGTTTGTGTATGGAAGATGAAGTATTGTTTAACATCGTTGGAGAGGAGACAACAACAGGTTTTTGGAACAAACTGGAAAGTCTATATATGACAAAGTCCTTGACAAACATAATATTTTTGAAGAGGTAGTTGTGTAGCTTACAAATGAAATACAATACAAAAATGGTTGATCAATTAAACTTTTTCAATACTCTGATTTGTCAATTATATAGTATGGAAGTAAAATATGAAGACGAGGAAAAGGAAGTTACACTACTGTGTTTATTACCTAAATCTAGGGTTCATCTGATCACATCTATGTGGTTTAGCACAACATACACCTTTGACTATGATAGTGTTGTGGGAGATTTGTTGTCTAAGGAGATGAAGAGAAGATCTAGTAAAGAAACCTCAACAACAAAAGTGTTGATTTTTCAATAAGCTAGGCTTAAGCCTGAATTTCATTCCATTTTTAGCATTTTACTTAAACCATAGACAATTTGTTGCAACAATCAAGATCACAAGAAGAAACACCATGCACAAGCACACAAGAAGTATCCTAGGAAACCCTTCTCAAAAAGGGAAGAAAACCCAGCCAATACTTTGCTATATTTTTCAAGAGAACGACCTCCACCACCATATAAACCTAGCACACAAAAGGGTTCTCACAAACCCTAGAAGACTAACACCCAAGAGAGGTGTGCACTTTTCCCAAGAAGAAGTACTTGCTGAAATTTCCAAACTCGCACTTGTGTTTTGTTTCCTCAATGGGGAATTTACCTTTACTTATATTAGACTGAACTTGTCAACAATAATGTCTATTGGAACAACAGGGACGACCTCAATAACTCACACTATAATTAATAATTACCATATTAATTATCTTTTACATTAAGGTGGGGCCGACCTCTACCCTTTACATTACAAATAGGGTTATAGGTAAGTTTGACTCTTGAATAATATAGCAAGGGATCTCATACACCCATTAGTGCTCATCCACTAGGGGAACATCCATCTATGCTTAGCCACATGGATGTCCACATATCTATCTCACCGTGCCTCATAGGATAACCACACTCACTAGTGCTCAACCACTAGGATCACGTTCACTTGTGCTCATCCACAGGCACATCCAACTTAACAAATCTTCTTTCTCATTGCATTACGCATGAGAGTCTTCTGGAGTTCATCATCTCAACTCTCTGCTCAGAGGAGGATAATACATCATTTCATATTTGTCTCAGAACGGTGCAACCATCTCATGGGATTTCACACGTTCACCTGTGCTCAGCCACAGGAATGTCCAAATCAACATATCTTATTTCTCACTAAATTACACATGAGAATCATCTGGAGTATCATCTCAACTCTCTACAAGGAGGAGGCCAACACAAAATTCTAGTTCTGTCTCAGATAGGAACCACACACCCAACTCAGGGGCTATCTCTTAGGTATGTGTCTTGGAGGATGTCTTACGTAATTGTAATCATCAGCAAAAAGAAATGGTGGTTTGTCACATACCCACTATGACAACTAAGATTTTTTTTTTTTTTTTTTGTATTTTTTTGAGGAACAGAATCCCTCGAATTTCTATGGGGCCTAGTACAGACCATCCCTTCCCTTATCCTCCATGTGATCATTAGCTATGACCAAAATTCTTACCAAAAAGGCGCTTCAGGCTTTCACGGTCTAGATTCTTTCGGGACCTGAAAAGTCAATTCCTGAGTTTTGACCCTTGATTAACTTCTAGTACCTACCTCCTCCTTCTACCACATGACTCTGCCTTGTGACCTAGGTCTCATCCACAGAGCATGTCGAGGTTTCAGGTACTGGATTTCGTGACTTGCAAAGACGAGGGGTCTTACCCTTTGGTTTCTCGGGTGCCGAAAAGCCAAAACCTATTCACGAAAAACCGACTCATCTAGAGAGCGCATCAGGGTTTTGGGTACTGGGATTTCATGACTTGCAAGAACAAGGGGTCTTACCCTTTGGTTTCCCGGGTGTCAAAATGCCAAAACCTATTCACATAAAACCGACTCATCCACAGAGCACGTCGGGGTTTCGGGTACCGGGATTTCATGACTTGCAAGAATGAGGGGTCTCACCCTTTGGTTTCTCGGGTGTCAAAACGCCGAAACCTATTCATGTAAAACTGACTCATCCATAGAGAGCATTGGAGTTTTGGGTACTGAGATTTCGTGACTTGCGAGAACGAGGGATCTTACCCTTTGGTTTCCTGGGTGCCGAAACATTGAAACCTATTCACGTAAAACTGACTCATCCAAAGAGCGCATTGGAGTTTCGGGTACTGGGATTTCACGACTTGTGAGAATGAGGGATCTTACCCTTTGGTTTCCTGGGTTCGAAACACTGAAACCCTGAGAGAACTACTCTCTATTGTACAAGGTTTCTAGACTCAGATCACATGATCCTTCAGCGGTTTCCCTAATTCGCTGAGCTATGAACTCTGTGTCAGGGGTAAAGTAAATTCATGGGTTCACTATAACGATAGTCCTTTCAAGGAACTCACTCCGGCTTTGGAATGCGGGGAAACTTCCTGGAAGGAGGTGCCTTCGGGAAATCAAACCAGGACATAACGTGAGTTACTATACGGAACAAATCTCAAGGGAATGGACTCGTATTCTGAACTCATTCCTTTTATATGTAAACCGATTATGATCATATAAGTATAAGTATGCATCCATTATTTCTAATCAAAACACTGGGCAATCATTCCACACAGAAATCATTACGGGCGGATAAACATGAGCATGTATTCATGGTATAAAATTCAAAATACAAGGCATAAAATACTTATCATAAACACCAGGTGTGACATGACTGCTGAGAGGGGTGCTCGTTTCCACCCAACCGTAGGCTCAGTGACTCCAAACGGATTTACCACTGGCCACTCCCAAGATAGACCACGATGCTTTGAGATTTAGTCTCGTACTTCTAGCTCAACGGAAGTCAAGGACGAAGGTTACTCTCCTTCTCCTGATACAGAAAAATAATCTCGGACGAAGGTTACTCTCCTTCTCCTATATTCTGAACTCCCTATGTTTCCAGAGTTTCTCCCGTTCTCTTCTGCGATCTCTGTCACGTGCCCTTTCTCCCTTCTTCCCTTACTACACTTCCTTTATTACCTTTTCTCTGCAAGATTGCATGTGGCGTGAATTTCCCTGTCCGCAGTCAGGTCTGGGAGTTGTTACAGATGGGTGGTTCACCCCCATCCCCTGATTAACTCTTGAGGAGCCTCTTTTCCTACCAATTTGATGGGAAATCCATTCCATTGTTAGAGAGTTGCTTTGGTATTTGAACAAGTAAAACCAGTACGGTACTGGCTCGGTGGAAGTTAACGTGACCATTCCAGGTCCCTTCCACCACCTCTCATTAGCAATCGTGGTCTCTTTTAGCACATCCCCCTCCCAACATCCATGCAACACATATTCATAATTTACATTCATCGACCTTTTATAAAAAAGGTTCGTGAAATCAAACATTCACATCTTTGAGTTTGCCATAGTTCTTGGCCAATATAGTTATTTTTATAGACTGGGGGAAATAGGGTGTTACAATTCCCTCCCCCTTAAAGGAACATTGTCCTCGATGTTCTATCTATCAATATGACGTGTATGTATAGAAGTAAACAAAATCAGATATGCATGTTTCATGGCATCTTCCATTTCCCAGGTAGCCTCATCTGGGCCAAAATGTTTCCACTGCACCTTGACCTGTACAATGGTTTAGTTCCTAAGTGGGTTTTCCTTTCTGTCCAGTATGCATTGAGGTTCTGGATGGAATTCTCCCTCCAGTTCCACCTATATCACGGACCAATCAATTATATGATTAGAATCATGTACATAGTTCTTCAATAATGAAACATGGAAAACATTGTGTGCTTTTACTGTGGGAGGAAGTGCTAGCCTATAGGCTATAGGTCCCACTCTATCTAAAACTTCAAAGGGTCTGCAATACTGAGGTGCCAACTTTTCATAAGATCCCATCCTCAAGGAACTCTTCCTAGGCCTAACTCTGAGATATACATGGTCTTCTGTCTTGAATTCTCTTGGAGTTCTTTTTCGGTCAGCGTAACTTTTCTGTCTGTTCTGAGCGAATTTTAGATTTTGTTTTATCCGAATCACTTGTTGTTCCATTTATTTCAACATGTTGGGTCCAATGGTAACTCTTTTTACTAGCTTACTCCAACTGACTAGAGTGTTGCATGGTCTACCATAAAGGACTTCGAAAGGACTCATCTTCAGGGATTCTTGGTAGCCGTTATTGTAGGCAAATTCCACCAGTGGCAGGTAATCTTCCCACTTTTTAGGTTGATGCATTACATGCATCCTTAGAATGTCTTCTAATATTTGTTTCACTCTTTCTGTCTATCCATCGGTTTGAGGATGACAGCATGTTCTAAACAATAGTTCGATCTCTAGATTGGCCATCAAGGATTTCCAAAAGTTGGAAGTAAATTTCATGTCTCTGTCAGACACGATCTTTTTAGGCATACCATGTAGTTTGAATATATCCTTCATGAATATGATGGTGATATCTATTGTCTTGCAAGTCGATTTGATGGGGATAAAATGGGCGGACTTGCTCAATTTATCCACCACTACCATGATGGCATCATTCTGTTTGGTCGATGTTGGTAACCCGGTGATGAAGTCCATGGAAATGGTTTCCCATTTCCATTTCGGGATTGGTAGAGGTTGTAATAATCTTGCGGGGTGTTGGTGTTCTGCTTTAACCTATTGGCATTCTAGGCACTTAGCTAAATAGTTAGCTATGTCTTTCTTTAACCTAGTCCAATAGAATTGTTTCCTAGTGTCCGTGATAATCTTCTGATATCCCGGGTGACCATGATATGGTCTTTTATGTAGTTCAACCATTATGAACCTCTTCAAGTCATCACAATCTGGAATATACAATATATTTCTATAAGTTAGTAGACCTCCATCTATCATCTGGTAGCCTTCATACTTTATCCCTGTGGGTTCTTTCTCTAGGTACGAGGTCACAGTCTGGAAGAATGTGTTTTTTTCTTGTCCATTCTTGACTCTTTCTTTGACATTCATCTCATAGGTGCTCGCCGCTACTAGGTGAATTGTTTTCATACTTCTACTAAGGGCATCGACCACCTTATTTTCCTTTCCTTTAACATGTTTGATTTCAAAATAAAATTCGCTAAGGAGGGCCATCCACCTAGCTTGTTTGGAATTGAGATTTGGTTGGTCAAACAAATATCACAATCCACAATGGTCTGTCAGAAGTACAAATTTCCTTCCCATGAGGTAATGCCTCCACATTTTTAAGGCGTGCACTATGGTGGCCAACTCTAGATCATGGGTCACATAGTTGACTTCGTGCTCATTCATTTTTCGGGATTCATAGCAAATTACACTTCCTCCTTGCATAAGGAATCCTCTGAGTCCATCTGTGCACACGAGGAAGTCAGCTTCGGGATCGACAATCTTCAACATGGGTGCGTGGGTCAGTAGATGTTTTAGGGACTGAAACCTTTCTTCGCATTTCGGGGTCCAAAGGAATTTAACTCCCTTCTTCTAGAGGGTAGTGATTGGACAACCAATCTTGGAGAATCCTTTTATAAACCTCCTATAGTATCTTGCTAAGCCCATAAAGGATTTTATATCTGAAACGTCCTTTGGGGTAGGCCATTCCATGATAGACTTGATCTTGTGAGGGTCTACTGCTACCCCCTCTTCAGATATGACATGGCCCAAGTAATGTATTTGCTTCTGGAAAAAGTTGCACTTGCTGAATTTGGCATAGAGATGATGTTCTCTTAGCACTTGAAGCACAAGTCTAAGATGTTCCTCATGTTCCTCTCTATTCTTGGAGTAAATTAATATATCGTCAATAAAAACTAGTACAAATTTGTCTAGGAAATTGCTGAGCACATTGTTCATCAAGCACATAAAAGTGGCAGGGGCATTGGTCAATCCAAATGGTACTACCAAAAACTCATAGTGACCATATCTCATCTTGAAGGTAGTTTTGTGGATGTCTTCACCCTTGATTCGGACTTGATGGTATCCATATCTCAAGTCAATCTTTGAGAAGATGGAAGCACCTCCCAATTGATCGAATAGGTCATTGATCCTGGGTAAGGGGTACTTTTTCTTTATGGTTACCTTATTGAGTTGTCTATAATCTATGCACAGCCAGAGGGTACCATATTTCTTTTTCACAAAAAGGACTGGTGCTCCCCATAGAGACACACTAGGCCAGATATAGCCTTTTCCCATCATTTCTTTTAGTTGTAATTTAAGTTCAACTAGCTCGGGTGTGCTCATTCTGTAGGGTGTCCTAGACACTGGCAGCACTCCTGGTGCAAGTTCTATCGAGAAGTCAATGTCCCTTCTCGAAGGTAGACCCAATACCTCTTCCGAAAATACATCTCTGTATTCTCTTAGTGTGGGGTGGTCTTCGAGGCTTGGTTTGTTATCTTCAACTGATTCCAACACCTGTATTGCATATAGTGGACATCCCTTTCTACAATACTTTCTCATATGAAGAGTTGATATTCATCTCACCGAGACGGGTTTGTGGATCCCTTGAAGGGTTATCCTTCTTCCTTATTCACTTACACATTCTAAGGTTTTATGGTAACAATCTAGTCTGGCTTTATATGTGGCTAGCCAGTCCATACTAATCAACAGGTCATATGATCCTAGGAGTAATATGTTAAGGGTTGCTTCGGTGGGGAATTTTTAAGGTCCTAACCCGCACACAGGTAGATCAATGTATTCAGATGTAATAAAGGTCAATATTAATAAGGCCTTTCAATAAAATAGAATAAGGCAGATGTAAGAAGACCTAATAGAATCTTCCGCTTCTAGAAGGATCTTCCTCTAGATGCTTCTCTTAATAGACATATTTAGTATAAATAAGGGTCGAGGGTATGAGAACCCTAGCTTGGAGATTATTGTAACAGAGCACTGCTCGATTGGAGGTTTCCCCCTCGAAGAGGCCTGTGAACATTGCTTTCTGAATCAAAGTGCTATTTTTATATCATTACTGTGTATTGTGAATATTATGCTAGGTATTTTACTGTTATTCTGCCATTTCTAGCATTTTATTTCTGTTCTGCATATTTTATATATCTGGTATCTTGCAAGTGGTATCAGAGCACATTCCTTGGCATAAATTGTGGGTATTTTTTTTCAGGGTAGAGATGTTTCTAACGTATTTAAGCCATAGAGATCTGTCATTACATGCATAAACCCTTGGTTGAGGGATTCATACACGCATGAAATACAAGTGGTTCTTAAGTGCACATCTGTTGGCCACCCTTGTAACCCCTGTTGGTACCCCTTCGAGTGGTAGTGCATCAGACATCACCTATGTATGGATTGGCCTAGATTTCTTGAAGCCCTTTTTAGATAAACCTATCAATCGCCGAACTGCTATAGTCTCACCGAGAACAACACTCGAGAAGATACTCTCTAGTACCTGGGTAGTCGGGTAGTACGGCTAAGGGTACGGTCTATCCTCCTTAGTTAGTGCCCTGAGATATTGGGCGGAGTACTACTGTTGGACCCCACACGTATATCAGAGAGCTATAG